>BPLR01015809.1:0-46687 GCA_021605095.1 Caerostris extrusa
ACGTATTGCTAACCACCACATATTATTTTACGTTATTTTCTTATTTCATCATCACATTATTCATAAAATATCAAAATATATAAATAAATCGAAATGTAAAGCTTTTATAACTTCTGAATATATATATATAGTACTGCCCAAAAAGTAAGAAAAAAATTTTTAGTTTTCAAAAAAATATTTATTCATCATGATGCACGTTGAATCTCTTCAATTGACACAAAAACGGTGTCCCCGGAGTGGTCTTTTGAGTTTAGGAAATAGCCAGGAAGTCAATGGGGGTGAATACGCAGCATTGTGGAACGATAAGTGGGTTTCATGTTTTGGGAAAATATCACGAAGAATCAATGCAGTGAGCTGGCGCGTTCAGTGCTTTCGGTACCAATCGAGATTTGGCCAAGTTTGAGGCCCAAAATGCGTTGAATCGACTGATCCCTAGCCCCAACATGACCAGCAAGGTCTTTAATTTCAAACGAATTTGCAAGAATTCGGCCCTTACTTTTTGGACTTCGTCGCACGGTCGATCTCGTGAGTGGCTCTTCGTCTCAGCCAGTATGGTCTTCTGCTTTCTCTTTGAACTGCTTATACCATTTCTAAACATTTATTTCTGATATAGGAATGCCTACCCAATGCCTTCTGAAACATTCGGCGTGTTTCCGTAAAAATAATTCAATTCAAGTTCTTGCTCAATTAATCTGCGTGGTCATTTCCAAAATCAACGGAATCAGTTTTAGCATCACACAAAGTCAAGCGTAACTCAAACACTAATGAATATTTTGAAGTCAAATTGCACATAGCTGTAGCAAGGAAGGATAGCATGCAACCTAAAAGGAATGAAATTCCATAAGTCCTGGAATTTAAAATTCTTAAAATTAACTTCCTTTACTTTTGACACTGTACTATATGTACTGTATCCAAAAAGTATGATCAATTTTCATTCAAGGGTCTAAATTTTTATTACTAGAGAAATATTTAAATTTAATTTATTTATTTATAATTATAATTTAAAAATATTAAATTAATTAATATTTATTAAATATTAAAAATTTATTTTATAATTA
Organism: Caerostris extrusa; assembly: GCA_021605095.1. Lineage (NCBI taxonomy): Eukaryota > Metazoa > Arthropoda > Arachnida > Araneae > Araneidae > Caerostris > Caerostris extrusa. Next base: position 1,059 of record BPLR01015809.1, read on the forward strand.
CTCTGATTTTTTATAATTTTAAAACAGTAATTGCTTATTTTTTTTCAATTACATGTCTGATAATTTTAACAGAAGTTCGATTACTTTATGACTAAAGCATTTAAAAAAAAAAATGTGTTATATTTATGGATTATGGCCAATAAATAATTTATTCTAATTAAATATTTGCAAAATAATATTTTTTCAAATCTATATTTAAGTATATTAGCAATATAAAAATTAATACTGAAGTTCAATTTACATGTCATAACTGCAATAATCACTTCTTTATTTATAATTCGTAGATATATATAATATGTTGAAAACCATAAATCTGCTGTTTTCTTTATTTATGTTCTTTTTTATAATAAAACAGAATGTTAAGTTACCCAACATTTCCAACATATTAGCAGGCAGTGGTTTATTTTACTTTGCCCAGCTACGTTACGTTGAAATAGAGTACATACAATTTTTCATTTATATAAATAAAAACTAACTTCTATACTTTGCCGTTAGATTCATATTCTATATATTTAATCTGAAAAATTACGGCATACTAACTAAACATGGTCCTTTTCTTTTACGGGCAATAACTACTGGCCCCAACAAACAAGTGTCGACGTAAGTATTTTAATAATGGCCTTTTTAAATTATGTAAGTATTTACTCTCTGTACCCTACATTGAAGTTCCTCAACGGACTGAATTAGAATTTCATATAAAATAATCTTTAGTTATCCCCTAAAATAACAAAAACTAAGCTGAAGTCAGAAAGTAGTGGAATAGAGTACATACAATCAGCAAGCATACATCAGCAAGCTTTATATCACAAATTTCTGGCCAAAAGTGGTGAAATTTATATCACAAACTTTGAGGTTAATTAATAGTTTCCAAATACATCTCAGAAATGGGCTGGGATTCCATCACCATGAATATAATACAATCACATGCAAAAGCGTAGTCTGAATAGTACTTCACTTTTTTATTTTAATGTTTATTTCATGCACGTAATTTTTTTTTTTTCATTTGGTCTGTAAATATGATCTTCATAATTTTTTTTGACCAAAAATGTACACTAAGTGCATATCATCATATATTTATGAAAATTATATTTAATTCAAAATTATAATTATAATAATAAAATTTAATATTGCATGCAAGCATCAAATAATACTAGAAAATTAAGGTAGAGACCTGTTTCGAACTATGTAGTTTAAATATCACTGGTCTAGTGAATTCAGGAGATCATTTTACTCAAAAGGGCAGAGCAAATATATTAATTATCTTATACAGCATTAATTTTATTTAATGGAATGGCAATTGACTTATTTAGAATTGTTCATGCGTTTTTATTTTCATAAATTGCAACAAAACAAAACGTTGGCTTTGTGCCCTGTATTGTCCATCAATCGTCTATTGATAAATTCTAACATCTTCTTTGTAACGGCCAAGTTAATACAGTGGTTTAAAAACTTATTGACACAATCATGTCAGAAGGTTAAACTAACTCCACTAATTGCATGGTATCCGTAAACAGCTATAAATAACTCAACTTAGTAACTAACTCAAATTAGAATTATATATGCTAAATGCAAAAACATCGTAATAAATATTCTTAATCTTTGTATAAAATCTAATGTATTTTATTTCAGGAAAAGATACTATATTTGTCAACTTTCATCCTACACTATTTTTTTATTTGAAATTCATTAAATTATTTAAAAATATTAATGATTTTTCAAACAGTTTATTGATTTTAGATAATAACGTAATCCTCCTGAACTCCAAGATTACTTTTATCGTGTAATTCAAATATTACTAATTACATGGATGAAATTAAGTTAAGAAATTATATAATTTTTTAAATCGTGTGATGTAAACACGATTTCAGTTAAGAAAAACAAGGTATCCAAATAGGAAGAAGCTATAAAGTTTTATAAAAAAATGTTACGATATTCGTAAGAAAAGTCCCATTGTTTGTTAAGTTTTGAACGATATTTCTATACGAGAAATATGTTTTAAATACTGCATGAAGAAAATAGTGAAAACTTTTTCTTCTAAATACTAAAATTCATTTTACACATGACATTTCTATATTGTAAGCAGTTTGATGCAAATAATAAAAAAACTATGAAATCCAAAAGGTTTGAAGATTTTTTTTCAATGTTATTTACACTATTCCTTATTTATTATATGATAATATAAAATATAAATTATAGTGACATTCAACCTTTGCAGAAAATAATAAGTGCTTAATTAAATTAATTAATTAACATTGATTAACATAAATAATTATTTAAAAATAAATTAATAGTTAATTAATTAAATAAATAATAATTAACACACATTTTTAAAATCCAATTGTTTGTCTTTAAAAGGCATATGATTTTCTATTTATTAACATAGTTTATTCAAATACAAATAGAATCTCATTATAAAAGTGTTATATAAATAAATAAAATGAGTTAAGTTAATATATTTCAAAATATTTTATGTTTAATTATTTGTAGCCAGTAACAAGATGCTTGTAACTTCACCCTTTGTGTTGATTTACATATTTTCATCAAGTAAATATATCTTCAATAAAATGTATGAGATATTTGCTTGGGAAAAAGTTTTCGTATTTTTTATTTATTGCCTACTATTCAATGCGAAAAAGAGAAAAGAGTTAAATGCTATATTTTAAAGCAGCGTTCTTATTCATTGTTTTCTTAGAAGAAAAAAAAAAAATTGAGTCTCAAAGGTTAACAGATAATATTTAAATAGAACACAAAGTTTGTTATCGGTATTTTTCTTATCATCTTAAGAAACACCAGTAACACAAAGTGATGAAGTTGAAGTACCTTATCATATCTTAAAACGCTTATCGCATATCTAAGATATAATTTTTAACTTGCTTAGTATTACGTAAGGTGAAAATTGAGAATCTGTAAGATTGTAGACATAGTATTATTTAGCAAACGATGGTATTTAATTTTTCCAGTTAAAGGGTTTTTAAAAAATTGAGATTTTTATAATTGTTTTCATCATGTTTGGATATTTATGCAAAAATTTACCTATAATAGTATAAAACTAATATTTATAAATTACATAAAAGATAAAAATAAACTTTCTCAAACATTTCAGATTTCTTCCTAACGTTCTAAAATCGTTATCTGTAATATATATACATATACACTGAGTGACAAAAGTCATGGGATACCTCTTAATATCGTGTCGGCCCTCCTTTCGCCCGGTGAAGTGCAGCAACTCGACGTGGCATGGACTCAACAAGTCGTTGGAAGTCTTCTGCAGGAATATTGAGCCATGCTGTCTCGATAGACGTCCCATAATTGTGAAAGCGTTGATGGTGCAGGGATTTTGGGCACGAACAGACCTCTCGATGATGTCCCATAAATGCTCGATGGGTTCATGTCGAGGGCGTCTAGGTGGCCAGATCATTCGTTGGAATTGTCAGAATGTTCTTCAAACCAATCGCGAACAGTTGTGGCCCGGTGACATGGCGCATTGTCATCCATAAAAATCCCATCGTTGTTTGGGTACATGAAGTCCATGAATGGCTGCAAGTGATCTCCAAGTAGCTGAACATAAGCATTTCAGTCAATGTTCGGTCCAGTCGCCCCAGAGACCAAGTCCATGCCATGAAAAAACAGCCCACACCATTACGGAGCCACCACCAGCTTGAACAGTGCCTTGCTGACAGTTTGGGTCCATGGCTTCGTGGGTCTGCACGCCACACTCGAACCCTACCATCAGCTCTTACCAACTGAAATCGTGACTCATCGGACCAGGCCACGGTTTTCCATTCATCTAGGGACCAACCGATATGCTCACGTGCCACGAGAGTCGCTGCAAGCGATGTCGTTCTGTCAGTAAAGGCACTCGAGTTGGTCTTCTGCTGGAATAGCCAAGAAAGCCAAATTTCTCCGCACAGTTCTAACAGACAAGTCCCTTATACGTCCACATTGATTTCTGCGGTTATTTGACGCAGTGTTGCTTGTCTGTTAGAATTTACGACTCTTTGCAGACGTCGCCGGTCTCGGTCGTTAAGTGCAGGCGGTCGACCACTGCGCTGTCCATGGTGGGATGTTATGCCTGAAATTTCATACTCTCGGCACACTCTTGACACAGTGGATCTGGGAATGTTGAATTCCCCTAACGATTTCGAAATGGCATGACCCATGCGTCTAGCTCCAACTAACATTCCGCGTTCAAAGTCTGTTAATTCCCGTCGTGCGGTCATCATCACGTCAAAACCTCTTCACATGAATAACTTGAACAGAAATGAAAGCTCTGCAAAGCACTGCGCATTTATACCTGTTCTACGCGATGCTACTGCCATCTGAAAATTTGCATATTGTTATCCCATGACTTTTGTCACTTCAGTGTATATATATATATATATCATTTCCTCTATATTTAATTTCACCAAATGTTTTGTTTTCTTATAGAATAGGATTGGTTATTACAGCGTTGATAAATAAAATTGAACGAAGCATTTTTATTTCATTGTTTTTAAAGGAAAATTTTCCAACATTTTACTATTTGAATGCACTCTTCATAATAATCTATTTTCTCTTTAAACAATTCTTGTAATTTTTAAGAAGAATTTCAGACCAATAAAAAATATTTAATTTTATTATTTTTCATTATTAAAGTTTTTACAAACATATTTTCCTAAATAATTATTACTCTTAAAATATTAACAACAAAGTAATTAAATCTATTTATAGAATAAATTTGATTACTTTGATCATTAAAGCAATTTAAACTTTTCCTTAAAGTGTGTATGGGCACATGTATGTAAAATATTTATATGTGATTGTAGCACATTTTATTTAGTTACTTGTTAACAAATTTTACAACTTTTTATGTAAAAGTAGAATTAATATTTTTATTTCAAATTCACATTGATAGAAAACAAAGTATTTGTTTTTCTAATGGTAAAGATTAAAAAAGAATTGAGCAAAATCAATCAATAAGTGGACCAAAATATCATAATTTTTAAAAAAGGATAATCTTCAGTATTAGCCCACGCTACATATAGTTGAAAACAGAAAAAAAAAAAATGATCTATTGGGATGAGAAACCCAAACTAAAATGTTTATGTCATTTTTACATGGTTTAGTTTGTCGCTCTACGGTTATTTTTGCACACTTTACGCTAAATAGACAGAAACCTACAATTAAACGTGGATTCCAAACCACTAACAAATATCCATGCCGGATTCGTAGTACCAATGGCCAGAGCGTATGTCATTTTTTAAGATTCGTCAATAATTTTCTAGCAGAGAGTTGATAAATCTGCAAAAAAATTTTTTCTTCCTCCTATAGTACACGTTATACCAGGGATGGGCAAACGTTTTCGGTCGCGGGCCGAAAATCGAAAAAAAAGTTTGGTGGGCCAAGATAAATTTTTCTAAAATTTTAAAAACGATATACAAGTATTTACAATTTAAATATGTTAATGAGATGAATTAAGTTGCGATTTAATTTTTAAAAGTTCCTTATATAGAGGATTAAAGTGAGTGAAGTAATGATTCTAAGGAACGAGGCTAATAACTTCTGAAATAATTCTTTCCAAGGTTCATATTTGAAAACACTCGCTGACATGTATAAGATGAAGCAAACATAGCACTGATTTTCTGGGCGTGAGATATTAAATTTTGGAAACTTACTTTTTCGATAATGATTTTGCAAATGTCTAATTTTGGCATATTTAGAAACAACTGCTTGAGATGATAGTTAGATTGCAACTCAATTAATTCAGCCTGCAAATCTGACGTCACTGCTTCGTAATTTGCGTTGAAAGACATGGTAAAAATATCCAATTCTGTTTGAATGTTTCCTTTGGAAAAAAAGGAAGAAAAAAAAATATATTTAATCAAAGTAGCAAAGGAGATGGATATATAGTTTATAAATATATATTTCTTTTAATTTGCGTCTCACCGGCAAATTAAAAATTTTTATCTGGCCGGATAGAACCTTCCGTCGGGCCGTAGTTTGCCCACACCTGCGTTAAACTGTAGGTCGCTGTCTGTTTAGCCTAAAGTGCGTATAAGATGACCGTAGACCGACAAACCAAACCAAATCTCCCATTGTAACTAATGTTTTGGTATGTTTTACTATACCATACTTTTCTGATTTCTAACACATTAAAAATTTTTTCAGATTTTACTAATGCAAATATGACAAATTATGAAAAACGTTATATAATAAGTAAGTAAAAATTAATTACAAATTCTACTAGTATCTTGATAATAGTGGAAGTGTGAACTTATTAGTTGGAAAGATAAATATTTTATCATGATCATCTTCAAAACTCAAGATAGGTTCCAGGAAATGATTTTGCCATCATGCACTTATGATTATTAAGTTCTTCTTTTCGAAATGCTTTGGTTAATATTTGAAAATGTTAGAACATTTATTTCACTATAAAAAAGGGTCAAGTTAATTTTCTCCAAAATATTAGACATTCAAAAATTCGAAGATGGAAAAACGATACTACAAATTTAAATGATGGAACGGTTAAACTATGATGCCAGTACGGATTACTTACGGAGAGTTAAAAATTCATCCCCCTCCTTAATAATTTCTAGTAAAAATCTCATAGCACTAAAAATAAACAGTAAATATTTCTCTAAATTTTAATAAAAAGTTTTTAGAATTTTGAAACCCGTTTTTAGTACTATTTCTTTATTTTATTTATTATGAATTTACATTTAAAGTAGTTAAAAAGAACAAACGATTACTACTAATAAAGGAATCACAATACATTTTACTCGATACATATATATCCATAAAATATGGGACGCTTCTTCTGATAATAAGTTGTTGTTGCCGTGTCCCTCATGGAAGGAGGAAAGAGGGATGCGGCTTCTGTTCTGATGGAGCACCCGTAGGTAGAAGTCTGACTTCTGCTCCGTGTCGCTCTTACAGACATAGGAGATCGGGACCTACGGTTTAAAAGTGGATTCGAACCACTACAAATATCCATGGGACCTCCGGGACTCGAACCCGAAACCTGTGGCACAGAGAGCCAGAGTGCTAGACACTCGGCCATTCAGGCCATTCTGATAATAAGCACCTTCCATTAATTTTTTCAGCCAGTCATTAAACTTCATTCTGATAAATTCAGTCATTAATTTGTTAGTAATTCTTTACAGAAATATTTTCAAACAGATTTTATTGAATATTAGATACTTTTTTTTTTACAAAGAAGAATGTAAAATTTTATAAGAAGATGGTAGGGGAAGACAACCACATATAAAAAAAGTAGTTAAAAAAGATCTTTAAAGCTACAGACAGTTTGACACTATTGAGGCATTTTGGCGGCGTTAGCCTCCATATTTCTTTAAAGCTAAATACCAAACTGGGAATAAATAATCCTTTTAGGTGATGGAGACAAATAATTTTGATATAAGATAATAATCAATAAAACTGATAACGCTATTAAATTTTGTAACAATTTTTACATTTACAGAGCATTTTTTTTTTGCGCGCGCGCGAAAGTAGAATACGGTGAAAAAGATCTAAATATGAATCGGAAATACTTGCAAATTGCAGATAAATATTTACCATGCTATGGGATTCTTGCTTAAAAAAAAAAAAATGTTCAATATTAAAAGCACTGCTGCTGTTTCGAAAGTGCCAAAAAAAAAAAGATAATAAGTATGAAACCCATTTGATGGAAAAAAATAACTCGTTAGTAAAGAATATAGTTTTGTCATATTCTTTAGCTGAATTATTCACATTCATAATTTTTTAATCATATTCTGTTTTACCTGATTATCAGACTCATAAAGCATATTTAGTTTTTGTCATATTCTTTAGCTGAATTATTCACATTCATAATTTTTAATCATATTCTGTTTTACCTGATTATCAGACTCATAAAAAGCATATTTAGTTTGTCATATTCTTTAGTTGAATTATTCACATTCATAATTTTAATCATATTCTGTTTTACCTGATTATCAGACTCATAAAAGCATATTTAGTTTTGTCATATTCTGTAGTTGAATTATTAACATTCATAATTTTTATCATATTCAGTTTTATTTTATTATCAGACTCATAATGCATATTCAGTTTTTGTCATATTCTTCAGCTGAATTATTCACATTCATAATTTTAATCATATTCTGTTTTACCTTATTATCAGACTCATAAAGCATATTTAGTTTTTTCATAAGTTGAATTATTATTCATAATTTTTATCATATTCTGTTTTACCTTATTATCAGGACTCATAATGCATTCAGTTTTTTCATATTTTTAGTTGAATTATCAACATTCATAATTTTTATCATATTCAGTTTTATTTTATTATCAGACTCATAATGCATATTCAGTTTTTGTCATATTCTTTAGTTGATTATTAACATTCATAATTTTTATCATATTCAGTTTTATTTTATTATCAGACTCATAATGCAAATTCATTTAATCATTTCATGTTTTTATCATAATACATATTCATTTATACAAACGAGTGATAATGTTAACTAAATTAAGACATTAAAATATTTAAAATACTTTATAATCGGTTTAGATTATTATAACACATTTCAATGGCAATTTAACTAGATTTAAATAAATGCTGCTCATAATAAATATTCAAAGTACAATTATACTAATTATATAAAGTAAAATACATGAATATCTTTAAAATGTTTTCATTTAATTTGTTTCATTCTAAACGCCAAATAAAATCATAGAAGGAAAGTGTTCCCAATCTTTAACGCTTTTAAATATATATTGAAGAATTTAAATTAAATATTTACATTTGGAAGAATTATATTTAAGAATTATAAATGAGAAAACATTTTAATGCTACTATTTCTTCTTTTAAGAAAGACATATTCCTTTTAAAAGATATAAATATTGATTTTATGATCATTTAAAATATAAATAATAATTTATTTATTTTATGATCATTGATAAGTCAAATGTTTATTCATAAGCGAATAATAATATTCTGCTGGGTAATATAATTTTCAAAATTCAAATATGGCTGGATTTAAAATTCATGTAATGTATAAAATTTATCGTTATGATCATTTCATTGAACATTTATTCATTCATGTTCACACTTTGTTATCTTAAGCTAAGATTACATATAAGTTTAAATTAAATGCATGTATGGTAATTTTAATAATTAAATAATAAATAAAAAATTATTCATTTCAATAGAGGAAATTCAACATTTTTCTTCAATTTAAAAAATAATTTTTTTTAAAATAACAATTAATTTTATTAAAATTATATATGCGTTTAAAATTAATTTAATTTAGAGCCCTTTATTTATTTTTGTTATATATATATATACATATATAGTTTAGTATTCACACTTTTTGTACTTTAGACTTTTTTTAGATTTTAGATTTTTACAATTTATTATCTACACTTACCGATATAAAAGTAATAACGAAATAAAACATATGTATATGTATAAATTTATTATAACGTATATATGTATATAATATATATTCCTCTGTTTATAGGTTCATAGTTAACTTTTAAGTGGAAGACAAAGTCTGTTATCAATATTGATCTTCTTCCTCTGAAGCATCATACAAGACAAAGAAATAGAAGTTTCTTATTATTTCTCAAAAGACTTATATAAAAGATCTTTTAAGATATACTTTTATCAGCTTGCTCACTAATATGTAAATCAAACTGATAAGCTATTTAGTGTAGACGTAAGATAATTTAGGAAGAAGAGATATACGTTGTTTTTGAATTGAGAATTCTTAACCAAAAAGCATGAAGTTCTTTGCGATTGCTTTCGTCTTTTGGATGTTTTTTATGTAAGTACATAAAAAATTTTTTTTAAAAATAAGTTTTTTTTAAAAATAAGATATAAATATAAATTGTTTTCTCAAAATGTTACTAGACTACATTTTAAACAGGTATTTTTGAAATTAGTTAAAGTTTTCAATTTTATTAAGTAAATTTTATCTAAAATTGTCAACTTTTAAGTAAAATTGTTGTAAATAAAATTTGTAAAATTGTATATATTATTTATATATGTAATTGGTTCACATTTATATAATTGTATTTTATTATATATAATAAATATATATATAATTATTATAAATTTTATTTGTTAAATGTAGAGGATAGTTTTTATGAAACTTATGTTATTATTCTTTATAGAATACGGTTTTATTAATCTGTAAACCTTTTTAAAATATCGTGATAGCATAACAGTTATAATATTTTATTAATTTTCCTTCATTTTTATTTTCTATCGTTATGAAAGCCTCAATCTGCATAAATATAATAATTTGCCGGGAAATTTTATTTATCAGACATTGGATTGATAGATATTTAGCCACTGTTACCAGGCTCAGATTGAGAAATCATTACACTGAGTTTGTTAAATGACGTCGGTTTTGTGCTACGTAACGAACAATACAAATAAGGCTTCTGAGATATTAACAAACCTCTGTTTCTTTCTTAAATCTAACGGATGCTATTTTTTGTCCAAAATACATATTTTGCCATATCAGTGGTCCAGGAATTTGGACCTTAAGTTTGGTATAAATTGTATGGATTTTAACCAACTCTCTCAGTTTAATAACCCATCAAACCAAGGAGCAGGTTGTCCCAAATGCTGAAAAACAAAAATTTACCAAATTATTTTCTTGATGATTTTTTTAATAATTCTGGTCCAAAATCAACTACAGCAGGGGTCAATAAACTTTCCAGTCTTAAAAGGCCATACTGTTTTACTGCAGCAAGTACCAAAAGGCCAAAACTGTTTTTAATTTTTTTCTGCCATTATCTATAATTTCTAGACTAGTCGCCGAGTACGCGCTCTGAGCGAGTATACGCTTTGCTAAATTCGCTGCATTCTCAAAATGAAGAACACAAAGAATGTTTACAGATCTAAAGTTAATCGATGAGCATCTTAAATCTATTTTAATAATTGGTACAAAAGTAAAATTAATCCACTATTGTCAGTGAAAAATCACAATTACATAAATCTCATTAGTATTTTTTTACAAGTGGATCCCCCGCTGTTTCATTCGCGTTAATTTAACTTTTTCGTTCTTGAGAGATTTTCAAGGATAAAAATCATATGTTTGATTCAGGATATATACATTCCAAACATCGATATACATACATATGCGGTACTCTTTACTAACATAACTACCGAGGGTAACCGCGGGATGGTCACTAGTTTATAATGTTGGTGGCATTCATTTCAATTATGTGTTAGTTGTTATGCTTAAGTTCAGTTTTTTGCATATTATGCTTGTCATTAATCGTTACCTACCAAGCTTTACATAAACAAATAAAACCGAGTTATTATCCTTCTGTGTTTTTATCCAACTTTCTACAGCAACAATAAGCTATTCGCTGTCGCGGGCGTATTGATGACACGGATTTGGCCCGCGGGCCTTAGTTTGGAGACTCCTGACCTACAGCATCGTGTCGTGACCTCTCTTCTCATCCATACATACTCATGAAACTTTTTTTCCTTTACTGGTATCACATCTATTTCTTGTCATTCTTCTCACTCTTGACTGTAAACAAGAAAAAAAACCTTGCTTCTATTAGGTGGCAATCATGTAAGCTATCAAACTAATCGAACATCTGAAATTGATGGCATATAATCTTCTATAGTATTTTACATTTTATTACTTATTCCAATTTTTCAAATTACTGCCTAACAATCCCCCTCAAATTAGCAGTTTATAACCTTCTTAAAAAGCTTAAGCTTATGATAAATATTCTCCATAATTATTCAACCTATTGAAAAGCTATTGGCTATAAAATCTTATACAATTCTTAGCTTTTTTTCAAGAAACTCAGTTTGTTTTTGAAGACTTTTCAAACGCAGCCAAATCTAATCTTAAGTCTGACTCACGAATAGAATATTAGCTAAATAATCAGCCATTTATTTATGTAAAATGGTTGTGAAAAAAACAGTGAGTGAAAACTGCCCCGCTGTTTTCACTCACAGAAAATCAATTTGAATCAATCAATCAAATCACTATCAATCAATTTGTATTTTTGCATCAATTCACTGCACCTATCACTTCAATCTATTTGTCTTCTTAGTTTTCCGAAATTGCTAATGCATTTTCAGGGTTGGACTTCGAGGGTTGTACTACGTTCCTAATGTTGGAAACTGCTGATCTAGAGGACTGTATTATACTGCTATTGAATTCATGTGCTATCTTTAGTAATGTGTAATATGAATTATTTGGCCCAATTTTCCTTTCCTCTAATCACATCTTTTTGACATCAGTAAATAAAACATAGAATTTTATGCGTTAATGAAAGTTTTCTTTCTTGAAATGGACTGCCTTCACATATTTTATGCAATTCTCGTAAACAGGTCACTCCGAGGTCAGTTGAAATGAACCTTTCTTAAATGGTTATTTACATTGGAATTTCGGTTTTACAATTTCGTATGTACAATTCACCCAAAGTAACATTTGTCATGATTATTATTAATGGTTTATGCTTATTTACTTTTTTTTTATAGAAATATTTCAAATTATGTTTCAATTTTTTATATTAATTAAAATTGCTGCATTTCAGAATATTGAATTTCAAAACTTTTAGACTATATCGAAACCAGACAATCAACTCAAATAATGTATTTAATAATTGGAGAATGGTTTATCCATTTATATCATAAATGATTTTAAGTTTATTGTGAAATGAACGACAATAGCATATGTATGTTTAAATTATGTGTGCACCATCTCATAGGTTGATTTTGCACAATCCCTGCCTTAATCAATATTTGTAAAATAATAATGATTTTTTTCAGCAGTGGTGTTTGGTAACAATTGCCATATTGAAAATACACTGAGTGGAGAAATTTCTGATGTAACAGGCGGAGGTGGATCTACAAAGTGTTGGATGATACCGGTTCCTGCTGGCAAATTTATTCATCTAAAAATAATTGATATTGACTCTGAGGTGAGGTTTTCAATTACACTCTCATATTTGGAAATTTCCTTATAGTACAAACTTATATAAAAATTCACTTTATTTAGTATTGTATTTAAGGGGATTCAATACCTTGGAGTAACAAAATTGATTTTTTTTCCAAATGATATTTTTTTTTTGTGTCCAAAAAATAACACCAATTTTTATTTTTTTCAAAAACATCATCTCAAAATAATTAATATTGACTCTCAGGTGAGGTTTTCAATTACACTCTCATATTTGGAATTTTCTTATAGTACAGACTTGTATAAAAATTCAATTCATTTAGTACTGTGTTAAGGGGATCAAATAACTTGAGCAAAAAATCGGGTTTTTCTTATAAGTTTTCGTATCATCCAATTCCTTAGCTTTAGGAAACTGTAAAAGTTATATCTGTATATATATGCACACAGGCTGCAATTTGAGAGAGAATGCCATTGTATTCGTCGATCGATGTAGCTCTTTTGTACTGGATGACAGCTGAAATTCATGGCAGGTGATAACGCTGGATTTGTCTAATAATCTTGCAAATCCAAGAAAGCATGTTGACACTCAATATAACATGTTGTATGTCTGCAGCGTTATTCTGTTAGTAAACCCCTTATGGTTATTGATCGAAAATTCCAACACAATAAGTTCCATCACCAATCTGACGAAACCATTTGCTATTACCATGTGGGGAATAACGGAGTGAACGCGCCTGTTGTCATGAAGAATTGTCCCTTGACCATGATACCTTCTCATACTACTGCGGACACAGATTGTGTACTATGGATACATCTCTGTCAAGTCTTTCTGCAACATCGTGTAAAGAAAATACATTTTACCGTATCCCAAGTACACCAACATGAATCACTTATGATCTAATAACCAATTGCCAAAGGTATGTATCTTCGTCCCACAAAATGGTATACAACACATATGTGACACAATGTGTGTAGGATTGAATTTAAAATAGTAAACATTACAGCTGTTATTAATATAGCTTCATTTCATATTTAAAATAGCTTTTCTCGCGCGTACTTTAACTTGTTTTCTCGAAACTTTAATAAAGAACTAGACAAATGCTTTTTCTTAAATATTCGCTGTGGCGGTGGTGGATCGCCGACTGGGAAGATGGTGGTTTTACAAGCCATGCCCTCGACACCTCCTTTCCTACTAAATGGCAACATAATTATTGACAACTTTATTGCATGATAAATAGATGGCGCTTGAGTTTCTAGCGGAAACCCACAACTCCAGTACCTGAGAGTAGAGTAAAATGTGATGAACGGGGAGTTGAGTTTTCAGTAACAACGACGTCTGTGCTATTCATGTGTTAATTGTTTATTGTGTAATTGTTTTGTATGTGTGTGTTGTAATTAAATATATTTCTGTAATTGTACCTGAACATGTATGATGCTACACCCCTCCTCATATATATATACATTATTCTTTTTCAGAAAACCTGTGATAAAGCCTATTTGAAAATCTCCGTAGTGGAAACACCAGAAGATTATATATTATGTAGTAAGGATAGCAATAAAAACCCGATTGCAGCTCTGAAAAATGTTACCGTTACTCACATTGTAGTATCATCTGGATGGCTTATTGAGGACATTTTTCTCAAGCTTTACTTTAAGTTTTAACATAAGTAAGTTATATCCTTTTTTTGATTTTCATGTTTCAAAAAATTTATTCATTCAGTATATTTTTCAGTTATACGTATTTTTATATTACAGAAAATCTTCTTTTTGTATAATTTTCTTATGTCTTATTGGAAAAAAAATAATAATTGAAAAAAATTTGAAAAAGTCTAAAAGTTTATTTGCTACTACTTTGCAAAATTCTATAATAAATAACAAAATATAATTAGTGAAAAAAATTGGTTTTATGATCAAAATATTTATCTATTAACATTTAACAGTTGGCTATTTTTGCTCTATTTTCCTATTATAAGTAGGGAACTGTATAAATTAAATATGCAATTGTGTAAAATAAAATTTGTGTAAAATATCAATTTAGTTATAAAATTAGTGCTGATATAGGAACATAACACAGATTAAAAGCTCGCTAAATGGCCCATTATCCAGCATTGAATGACCCATTTTTGTCTTTCCCTATTTGTCCATTCAAATTAAATTTGGACATATATATTTATTAAAATAAAATTTTCATTATATATGTTCATTAAACGATGTTTTCTTATCAAGTAGTTCCCAACGAGAAAACTTAAATACATATACTGAATAAACAATTTAAAATTATTTCAGGAAGACTATATAAACATGGAATATATGATATATGGAACACATGATAACATGGAACATATAATTTTGACAGATTTTATTGAAATGTAAATAAAAGCATTGAACTATTATTCCTAATGAAATATATGTATTCAATGGAGCTACTACCCAGTGTACTCGATTGAGCATAATTGCAATATTCAAAACAAAGTAAAAGTTGCGCGAAGTATTTAAAAACGCCAGCTGTCGAATAGATATCGAAATATTTTGAACCTATGGCACTCTCGTCTGCAATTGCCAAATAAATTTTAAAAATTTCCCCGTAAATTAAAACATTAAACTAAAATCTTAATTTTTGCAGAAGAACAGTCTCAATAGACTTGCGTAAATTAAATGTCTATGATTAAGCATATGTATACAAATAAACAAAATGCTCCACAAATTTGAAACAGCATCCATACAGATGCTGAGGGATTCTATGAATTTACATAGTGCAAAGGATATTGTTTCATTCGATTATTGTTTGTGATTTGTAGAATTCAGCACACAGAATTTTATATTTAATCAAATACAGAGTCTGAAGTTGTATGCATTAAAACTGCATCTCATGGCATCTGTGATTTTTTTAAGGTAAGAAGAACGTCAATACGTTCTTAAATTTTATAGCAAATTCTGTGTTCCTTACAGAACTACAATTCCTTGGAGGTGGGCTCTAAATTTTTCAGGATAATTAAGCACTGAGCGATTAGTTTAGCAGTTATTTAAATACTCAGATATGCGAATTGCAACACAATGGCGACATATGCAGCTAAAGCGCAAGAGAGTAGTTTACTTTAGAAATCCTCAGATGCATCAGTTGTAGTCAATTCCTTCACACATAAGGAGTTCAATGGCAATTGAAATGTATGCACAATGTTCCTTTTCGGTAGTTCAGCTGTGGTAAATTTTTTCTTCTAAAAGATACTTCAATGCAGGGCAGCTAAAAAGTTCTACCAGAATGCAATGTGTACCCTTCCTTCATCAATCGGTTATTTGTTTACATGAATGAGATATTAAGTAGGCTTGTACATAACTACTAACATAACTTTTATTTTAACTCTTGATGGGAACCAGTGGTTAATCCTTGTTGACGAAACGAAATTTCAACGGTTACTCTTACTAGTGATCTTCGACATTGGTACTGGATGGTGCTAGGAGTTGGTTACTTTCCTTTTACTATTATTTAGATAGGAAAGGATTTTTAGAAGTTAATTCAAACAGATATTTTAATCATACCCAATGCTAGGACAATTTTTTACACCAGTAATTTAAACACTCCGGTACTTCAATACACCCTTCAGACTTTGGTAAATTTTATAGCACTTAATTTCAGCAGTTATTAAAAAGTATTTCACAGCCCTCGCGCTAGATGAAGTTTAAAGTCAATCCCTGTTAAATTTATGACTCTTACACTCATAGCAGCTTTATTTTTGGGACTCCAGAAATGCTTAGCATAATTAAAACTTAAAGCATTCTTATTGAACATTTATTTATTTCACAGTTACTATATATTTATTTATTATTTGGCTGTTTTTTTAAATTTATTATTTTTTAAATGTTTTTTCATGATAAAATTGTATATATATATATATATATATATATTACAGAAATAATATACAAACTAGATTGTTCTAAACATTTAAGTGTGAAATAGGTT
Source organism: Caerostris extrusa (assembly GCA_021605095.1). NCBI lineage: Eukaryota > Metazoa > Arthropoda > Arachnida > Araneae > Araneidae > Caerostris > Caerostris extrusa. Next base: position 17,916 of record BPLR01015809.1, read on the forward strand.
GCTATGATATATGATTAATTTCAGATATGATGTTATACACTACATACTTTTTAACCAATATTAATCTGTTTTTTATCAGCAAAACTTGCTGAAATAAGGAATATTAACTAAAACTGAGCAACGATGAATTTTGTTTTTTATGACATATTACAAAATATTGGACAAAAAATATTATTCGAAAAGAGTTCATCTAATTCGTTAACTGAGAATATATTTTACAGATGGCTCAACAAATTCATTTTTATGCATACATTTATGATTGACATCTTTGCAGAATTGCATTTAAGAAAGCACATTAAAGTATAAAAAAATTCATGTATTCAAAATATATATTTGTTTTATTAATTTTTAAAAAAAAAATAATTTCTAAAAATTGGTAGAAATTTTTATAAATATTAGTATTAGTATTAAATTATTAATTTATATTAGTATTAAAAGTTAATACTATTTACTAAAAATAACAGTTTTTCTCATTTTTAACACGAAGACCACAAATTTTGTACAAAAGATTACTCAGGTGTGGAAAAATAATTTCAGGTTCACTTAAAATGTTGATTTTATTTGTATATGAGATTTTTGAATTCAACTAGAACGTCTATAACATTGTCCTGACGTTCGAATTCCTTTTAGATTAATTTCTATTTTGAATGAGAACAATAGCAAAAATTATTATGTAATTTCACTGAATTATGATTATGAAAATTCTCATAAGAACAGAGAGGGAAGTACCACAAAAATCATATTCACATTTATTATGTAAATTAATTACATTCTGTACTTTTTATTTCAATTTCACTAAAGGTATTGAAATGAATAAGTATTTAAACAGAAACATTAGAAGATAACGTAAAAGTGCAATAATAAAGATTAAAGGTACGTGAAAAAAGGGCACTTCATAGAAAATTAAAATTATATCAAAAATAGAAATAGCAATTTGATGCCATACTTTAATGAAAATAAGTTAATATAATTTTTGTAAAATAGTTATATGTGTAGATATATTTTTATCAAGTGTATGATAAAAGTCAGCTAAAAATACTAAATATAAGTAGTTATGAAACCTTTAATAACATGATGTTACTAATTATATATGTATATATATATATATATATATACATATATGAAGCCTTATATATATATATTCATCAAAAGTACTCTAAAAAGTAAAACGAATCTATAAAAGTAAGTATTTTTTATAATTTGGGAGTTTAGAAGCACTATCAAAATATTTATGAAAAAAATTACAACACATATTTTGAATCAATTAACTAATTTATATTGAACTGTCGATTCGGTTTAAAGTAAATTATTACTTTAACTTAAAAACAAATTAGCAATGATTGAAATTATCATCATTATATTTTAACTTAATCACACAACTACTTATTATTATTTAATAAAACTAGAGAATAATATTGAAAAAAAAATCATCTAATTTTTTTTTTTTTTTTACATTAATATTATCGCATTAAAATATCCTAAATATGTACCGAAAATCTGGTGAGAGGTTACTGCTGTTAGCAACTCTGAAGAGATGAATTTTAATGATTAATATACGCACTGTAAAATGTGTTGCATATGCCTCACTTAGGAAGCAATTTCGAGTCGATGCTGTATTGACAAATAAAAATAAAAATATTAAATTTAATTAAAAAATTATTTGCTATAGATTATCTAATTTTATTATTTTTTAATGCTATTATGAATTTTTTTTTTATAATCAGTTTCATGCCTTTTTTATCACATCTTGGTTTTTTCACATTTTTACAATACTATTTCATAGCTTTGTTTAGATTAGTTCATTATTTTAAATGTTAACACATGTTAACAATTTCTTTCAGAGGATCTCGAGTGTATAAGCAAGGATCATTTTAAATGCAATGAAAACTCCTGCATTACTCAGTCTAAAGTTTGTGATGGTAGGAGAGATTGTGAAAACGGAGCTGATGAAATTGGCTGTGGTATTTACTTTTTTTTTGCAATTATTTAAATAATAATTATAATAAAGATTATAGCCATTAAAATAAATGAAAGAAATTATTCTTTTTAGAAGTTCAAAATTTTCTGAATTATAAATACAGACAAAAGAAATAAACAAAAAAATTAAAATTTTACCGTTTTAAGCCTTCCTTGCATTTAAACTAGATACCAAAATTGATGTCCTAGGTACATAAATTCATAAGAAATAAACAAAGAAATTAAAATACTGTAGTTGAAACCCTTCCTTACATTTAAACTAGATACCTGAATTCACAACCTCTAAATCTAATCAAGGTAGAATGGAATTGTGCCAATGAACCCCAACCCATGGAAAAATGTAACATGTGTGATTACATGTACTTTAATGGAATTTTCTGAAAATATGGACAACCTTAAACTCTAGTAGTTGGTTAATTTCGAATCAATATTGTTATTCATATTACTGAATTTATTCGCTTATATGCTTAACATTAAAACATGGTTGAGACATTTAAACATGTGCGATTTAAATAATAATAATAAAAAAAAATAAAATCTGCCTTAAAAGAAGGATATTTGATGAGTTTAAATTAAAGTCAGAAAAAGGGAAGAAAAAATAGTTTATTCTTATTTTGGAAACTTCATCTGCAAACGCACTCTGACATCCCCAATCATATATTGCGGGATCAATCAAAATAATCAAAACAATAAATACTTGTATAAAAAGTTATTTAGAAATATAAGAATTGAAGTCAATAATATCCTCTATTTTTAGAGTATCGACCACTTTTATAGAAATAAAAATTGCTCTGTTTCCTATTTTTTATGTAATTTTAATGGTAAGGCATGAATACAAAAATTTAAAAAACGGCGAAAAAGTAACACCTGTTTCATATAGAGATGTATAATGTAAGAACGAGGTATAAATACAAATTTATACAATATGAATTTGATTGAGATACATGTGTAAACAATTTGAATTAAATACAGGTAGAGATTAATACAACATGAAATCAGATAAGGAAAATTATTACACAAATAAAAAAGGCAGACAGCCCTGTAAAAGCCCTGTAGTAATGCACCACGCGCCATAAATTATGAAGCAATAGTTCAAGAAGTCATTGTATTATTGAAGTCAATCTATTATTGATTATATATTTTTATATATTGGCAGAAATTTCTTTTTTATTAAAAAATGAATATTTGTCACGTTTACCTGCATCACAAAACTTTTAAAAGAAAAGTCAGTTTTCTTGTTGTTTAATGATAGATACTCTTTGCTAAGGATTCTTGAATTACTAAATGAACAAAAACGACTTAAAATGACACAGATTCAAAAGTATATGTTTTCAGAATAACCACTTTAACTAATTTATTAGGTCCAGAATGCATTACAATTGAAATAAACTTTTATTTCCGATTTTTTTTTCTATTTGGTAATAGCCACATTGAAACAGAAAATGAAATAAATCATTTCATAAACAGTTCCTTATTTTACCTAATCTAATTTTAACTATCACTTTGTTCACTAATTAAATGAAAATTATAAAGAAAATCCAGAAGAATATACATTTCTCTATTCCACATCATGTGCTCTTTAAAATAAGTATTACATACATTTCATATTCCTTTGTTTAGAGATTGACGGGCCAGTTTTGACACATCTGTGCCAAACATTTTTTTTTATTTCATTAGACATATTATGATTATCTCTTGACGCTTTAAACGACTTAAAGAATTTAACAGATTTTAGATATTCTAGAACAGATCTTGAACACAGTATTTATGGCATAGAGCAGGGGTCTCCAAACTTTTCAGGATTAGGGCCATACTGTTAACTCCAGTAAGTACCAAGGGCCAATACCTTTTTAATTTTTCTGCCATTATCTATAATTTCTAGACAAGTTCGCAGGTTTATATTTGATTCAGGATATACATACATATGCGACGCTCTTTACCCCAACATAACTACCGAACCGCGGATGTTCACAAGTTTATAATGTTAGTGGGATTCCTTTTAATTATTTGTTAGTTGCTATGCTTAATTTAAATTTTCGGCGTATTATGCTTGTCATTAAGCTTTACCTAGCAAGTCAATAAAACCGAGTTTGTCATTCTGTGTTTTAAAAAAATAAAAAATAAAAAAAACAATAATCTATTCTAGCCGGATTTGGCCAGCGGGCCGTAGTTTGGAGACCCCTGGCATTAAGAACTGCCCATGAATATTAATGCTTTAATACGCGATAATCGATATATACCTTGAACATAAATGATATTCTCCCTTAAATGTTTCAACAATAAAATGTATGTATTTACAACTTTTCGAAATATAATTTCTTTTTTTTACAATAGATTAAGTTTTTTTTCAAAACTCCTGGTATATTTTTAATAAACAAATTTAAAACAGGTAAATCGAGATAATGGTATTTTTTGTCATGAAACCAATTTATAGAATACACGCAAAAGAAACCACTTCTGTTCCCCTTTTCATGTAGTACTTTCCTATATTTATTAATTGCAGTAATTATGAACAAAATTTATTGTGATTTACCAGAAACAGGGATTTTGGCTGTTAAAGGAGTAACAGAAGCTCGTCAGAATGCGATATCGTGGCTGGCTGAAGAAGAAGAGATCTGCGTCTTGGGGATGGCGCGACTACACCTCAAGGGCTGTTGTAGCTCTGTACTTGGCTTCAGATGCAAATTTCAACGGAACGATACTCGAAGAAGAACTCATGGCCAAACAAACTGAACTGAAAACTGCAGTTGCTCTGCTGAGGTACGAATTTTACTTTTAACAGAAATGTCTTAGTCTAATAAAATTATTTCTCCTTAATATATAAGTTTTCTATCTACATGTATGTATCGTATGTATTTTATTTTCACATTAGTGATACATTTTAATTATTACACAAAACATAAACAATCCTGGAAGTTATAGGAAGAAATTCTACCAAAAAGAACAGTCCATTCTACGGATATAATTATACGATAATTACATTGATGTAGTAAGAAATGAGGATAAACAATCACGTACGGTTTAAATAGTTATCACAATCATTTTTGAAAATAATGACTGCGATTTTCACCCTAATTGAAGTAAGTTAACTCGAAATTATGTAATTGTAGGATTTTAAGAATGAATAAATTTAATTTTAACTATTTTGTCCTTATTCAAAAAAATCCTCCAGAACTAAATATGTAGTTGCTTACAGAATCGATTTTAAATTTTGTAATTACAAGAATATTAGAGGAAAACCAATGAATCTGAAAGTTGACGAAAAAATGATATTTGTACTTTATCAAAATTATTTTTAGTTCATCTTAAGGACCGGGAGCATTTGAAGCTTTAATGAAGATGTTTACACAGCTTTGACAGCTTCGGAATCGCTCTTTTCCTCAAGGTCGCTCAAACACCGAACTTCGAAACGATTTAGTTTTTGGTTTGTTTATACCTCTGCCCTCCCCTTTCCTTTTATCTTTCTCTTCAGCCAGCCAGAAGTTTTCGTGGTTATTTAACGGTTATTTTTTCAACTTTTGTAATTGCCACAGTTTTTATCTTAAATACTTTTATAAACTATCATTTTAAATTTTGTTTTTGCTAACCTTTTACTCCTGCAAGTACTCTCCGAGCATGGCCTCGTTTAATATTCTTCCTTTCACTTAACTTTTGATTTTATAATTGTGTATATAATAGTAATTATTGATATGGAGGTACGGGGAACTCCCTGGTACTCCAACTAAACACCTACCGTTACTTAACGTTTACACAGCTGTCATTACTGTATTGATTCTAATAGTGCGAAGAAAAGGTCAGCACTTGTCTTTGGAATATTATATAACGAAATGTAAATTCTGACAAAGAAGCGTTTTAAATCTTATAAACTCAGAAAATACTTTCCAACAAAAGAAAACCAGATTTTAAATTTTCACGCACTTCACTTGCCACAAAGAAAGTTTGTAAATTGTTTATTTAACAGAACAGAGAAAAAAAGTGTCCAAGGGAATCTCCTGGACTCTCCAAAATATAATTGTCTGGATTTTTTGTTCCAATCGTTTTGTTAATAAAATATTTTGTGTTGACTATCTCGAAAGAAAAAGTATTTTGCAGTAGTCTAACTGAAATATTAAAAGTGATTGGAAAATTACATCTTAATGCAAAATGATGTGCCTAATATTAATCAATTCATAATGTAACTGCTGTAGTTAGCTCAACAAAAAAAAAAAAAAAATTGGATAGGGCGTTCATTATTAAAAAGCCCTATTTTTGATTCATTAAAAACAACAAAATTTAATTATAATTTCCAAATGTTAGCTAATATTTTAAGAACATTTCAAAAAGTTACTTCTTAACGGTTTTAATAAATATTAATAGTTTCACTATTACCTACATACATTTAGTACTACAGAAGATTTTAATCGTTATATTACTTGAAAAATATAGCAATCAATGCATTTATTTTCTCTCTGTTTCTTTATATTACTTATAATAATTAATATTAATAAAACTTTACTAAAACATCTAAAAGATTTCAAAATTCTTATCATTGAAAAAAACGCACTAATTCTGAATTTTTTTTATTTTTAACATTGTACCTACTTCGTATATAAAACAAAGTTGTTGTTTTCCATCATAGATCATCCCTAACTATTAGCGAATTAAGTATGTTCAACAAAAATGTAACCCTATTTTCAAAATGTTATCGAATATTTAAAGAAAAATAATATCGAATATTTAAAGTTTCTTCTTAACGGCTTTAATAAGTTTTGATATATTTAATATTAACTACACACTCTGCAAACAGAAGATTTTAATCGTTATATTACTTGAAAAATAATAACAATCTATAAATTTATATTCTCTTTGTTTCTTTATATTACTTAATAACAATACATATTAATAAAAGTTACTAAAACATCTAAAGATTTCAAAATTCTTATCAATGTTAAAAAACGCACTAATTCTGAATTTTTTTTTATTTTAAACAATGTACTTACTTCGTATATAAAACAAAGTTACAGTTATTGTTACTTTTCATCATAGATCATCTCTAACTAATAGCGAATTAAGCATGTTCATCAATTCTCTGTTGGTAACTTGTCACAATCCTCGGAAATTCTATGGGATTAACCTGGTGACACGACTGAAGGAACAAGTGAAGGAGTCAAAGGGCTTCACTCATCCGCTGTCATACTTGGCTCTCTGCAATGCTCAGGAGTCCTGGCCTCAGAAAGCGATTTCGGATTTGAATAATATTTTTAATAGTAGCTCAAATTATCCGTTCATTATAGGTGAGTCTTATCTTTAAATCTAACTCAAGAAATTGCGTTGTAATCCTAAATTACATTTTGAAATTAAAACTTTTTACAGTTATTAAAAATAATTTATTTAATTGCGTTTTGAAATTAGTAATAGGTGTTGCCAAAAAAATCTTTAATTGTATTCACTCTACACTTTTAACAATTTTTGATAAATATCGAAATTGTCTTCATTGTGGAAAAGAATAATAATTCTGTAGGATTAGACAAGGTCCTGTAGTTTCCGTAACAAACATATTTTAATGCTATGGAGATATTTGAAAGAATTTTTTATATCAACAACTAGTTACAATTGAAAACTTAGTTATTCTTTTTCACGTTTTCAGAACTTTTTGTGGATATGTAAATGTTGATTCTTGAGAAGTCAGGCCCTGTACGTGGTACATATGATGTCTCAATATGTATGCTAGTAATTTTGTACACCATGAAAACACCAAATCATATTTATTGAACACTGTTAATAAATTTATTAAAATTACTTTTCCAAGCAGTGGGTGAAATGTCATTTTTGTATTTGCACATGTTCGTTTATTTCAATATGAAAATTAATTATTTGTAATCAACTTTTATACAATCCCATCTCTTCCTTTACAACTTAGTCAGTATTGACAGATTGGTACTGTAATTAAATAGCCTGTAAAACTAAAAAATATATATGATTAAAAGGGTTTTCAAAATTTTGGACAGCAGTATTTATTTACGATTTTTCCTATCAAAATTGAATCATTAAAACTGTTACATCATGCATATGTTCCGTTTCAGATCTTCAGGCCATGGCTATCATCGCTATTTCATGCAACGTCAACAAGAGTGGAGACGTTGGCGAATTATTTTTGTCCGAAACTTTAACGTTATACGAGAATATTGTCAACTATTTTATGGAACTCCAACTTGAGGATGGAAGTTTTGGAAATGTTTACACTACAGCTTTAATTACTCATGTAAGCTATACTTTTTTTCCTATTTCCCTTTCCCAACAAATTTTATAATATACTCATGCCCGTAAATTAAGGATAATTCAGAATCACACAGAAATTGAACTCTAAAATAAAAATTTCATCTGTAGAATTATCACACATCTTAAAGAAAAATGTGCAAATTACAGGAAACCACCAGATGGCGCGGATAGTACGTCACAATGACGAAGTGTAAAGGGGTATATAAGGAATGGTGGCAAAAGAAGTAAAATTGTTCACAAGCGCTTTAAAAGCCTTTCAGTGCAATAACCGTATAGTTATGGCACAAAGGAGCATTTGGATAATTTTTACGTGGTAGAATTATCGGACGACTGGAATGTGGACGTACCCAGCTGAAAGTATCCGAGGAACTTGGAATCGCTCAGAGTGTCATTTCCAGGCTTTGGCAACGATTCCAAGATGATGGTAATGTGAGTAGATGTTACAGCACAGGTCGCCCCTGAGTAACAAACGCCGATTGAGGACCGGTATTTAGCAGTTACTACCAAAAGAAACAGACGGAGCACAGCATCACACCTGTCACATCAGCTCACTTCAGCTACCGGTACGACAGTTTCAAGGCAGACCGTGTACAGACGCTTAGGGCACATTGGTCTATATTCTCGTAGACCTGTCCGATGGGTTCCACTTACCGCAACTCACTGTCGCCTGCGATTAACTTGGAGTCGAGAGTATGCATTGTGGACACCGCAACAGTGGTCTTGTGTGATGTTTTCCGACGAGTCCAGGTTTAGTTTGCAGTCTGATTTTCGCCGGACTTTCATATGGAGAGCGTCAGGTACCCGTTACCACCAAGAGAACACCATTGAACGACACCGTTACGTTGGTGCAGGATGGCTCGTTTGGGGAGGGAATTATTCTTGGTTCCAGAACTGACCTGCATGTTCAGAGTGTAATGATGACAGGCCACATCTATCGGGATATCATTCTGGAACAACATGTACATTTGTTTCGGGGCGCCGTGGGTGCTGAATTTCTGTTTATGGATGACAACGCCCGTCCTCACCGTGCAAACATTGTAGACGAATGCCTTCAATTGGAGGATATCCCCGTATGCATTGGCCAGCATACTCATCGGACTTGAATCCAATAGAGCATGTGTGGGATATGCTTGACCGACGAATTGCAGCCCGTCAACCTCCCACCGGTTAACCGGAACTTCGGAGGCATTGCTTGATGAGTGGTGTAATATTCCCCAAGATCGGATTGGTAATTTGATACTCAGCATGCCTAGGCGTTGTAAGGCCTGTATTGCATCGTCCGGGAGACATACTCCATATTAACCATCATACTAACCATGTTATATTGTTTTTGTAAATAGGTTCTTTTTTTTTTTTTTAAATTTGCTCCAGGGAATAAAAATCGCATTTTTTATTAATTATGTCAAACATATAGCATCTTTTTGCTCTTTACCTTTTGTTTAATAAATAGACTTTACAAATAAGTCAAATTTGTTTTTGCTTCTGTCTCTTTCTTTTGCCTAAACTTCATTATCCTTAATTTATTGACATGAGTGTATTTGCAAAATTGATTCATTTAAATCTTTAAATTCAAAAGGTTTGAGCTATTCTAGCTAATTTTTGTGCTAAGATTTTAAAGATTTTAAAGATTTAAATAGAAAGAAGCCCTCTGGTCTGCCATCAACCCAAACCGACGAAGCTTGCGTCCAAAAATTAAAGATTTGGTGCTTGCAAACCGTCGATTTACAATTAGAGACCTTGATGATGCTGTTGGAATTTTAAAAGGTCGGTCAATTCCATTTTTGGGCCTCAGACGCGTCAAATCTCGATTTTTACCGAAAATACTGAATTCGCAAGCTCACACTGCATTGATTCTTCTCACACTGCATTGATTTCAATTTGCATTGATTTTCGTGATGTTTTCGCCAAAAAAGAAATCCATATAGTTCCACAACCCCGTATTCACACCGTGCGACTCCTGGCTATTCCTAAATTCAAAAGACCACTCCGGGGACACCATTATTTTGTTGATTGAAGAAATTCAACGTGAATCGTTGCGCGCTTTGAAGACCTTCCCTGCCGATGGCGTTTCACCATGCATTGAGGATTTGGAAAAAAAAAGTTGGTATAAGTTCATTGTGTCAGGTGGGGATTACTTTGAAGACGATGAAATAAATTTGGAAGAATAAATATAGACTTTTTGAAAAAAAAAAAATAATTGGTCTTATTTTTGGGCACAGTAGTAGATCTGTCTAGCGTTAAAAAATATATTGCTTGTGATGTGTTACTCGTATTCGATCTTATTTGAAAAAGGTTAAGGTGCTCAATAAACTATGTGTTTGAAAATATCTTGTAACGCTGAATTAAAAAACAAAGATTAATATATTTGTAAAAACATTTAGATATATAAAGTTAATTTTTCTTCCAAAAAAATCATCGGTTTCAAGATACGTAGTGGTCTATCTGATGAATTATTAGTTCTTCTCATGTTGTCATGAAATAAGTTACTGCTTAGTATGTAGTAATTTTTATTTTGTCCATATTGCTATGGTAAGAGTTACTGCTTAATAGAACACAGTCACTAGCCTATGTAGATCTTTCGTTTAATATTAATGATCTATCAGAATATTTCTAGTGGGGTATAAATATTTAGTTTTAATTATTTGACAAATATATTTATTTTATAGATATAAACTGAATTATTTTTAATTGAACTTCCCTCTAAATAATCTACCTGCTTATAATTAACTATGCATGCATGTCACCATTCGATGAATTTTTTTATCATGTATTTAAAGTCCAAAATGAACATTTTTCTTTACATGCATATTAGGCTCTTATTTCAAGTGGCCAGAGTACAGTAAAAGTTGGAATTTAAATGCAGCAATCAAGTACTTGATGGATCATTTAAACTCAACCTCAACAGATTTCTTATCGACCTATTTGACCTTACCAATATTAAATGGAAAGACTCTAATGGATGTTTCCAAGGTCAACTGCTCTTCTAATCCTAGAAAACATGGAGATGGTGAGGTTCATTCCACTGATCAGTTTACTGATAAATACGACAATTGTTACCTACAGGGGGCAATATATTTATCCTATATAAATTGCACCTGTTTTTATTGAATTAAAAATGTTAAAATACATTTTAGAAAACGTTCTATAATTTGATATGAGCTGAAAAATAATTTTTATTACTTTTAAAACATTATTTTTTGTTTTAATTGAATATTAATTAGGGGGTATAAATATATATTGAGATACCTATATTTTTCATAAGTATGTTTTTACAACTATGTAAAATATGTAATGTTACGTTGTAATTTAATTAAATATATTATAAAGGACTTAAAATTTAAGTGTTTTTGAGCACGGTAGAGTTTATTAAGATTATAGTTATTGAGATCTCATAAAGTTTATTTTATTATGTTTACATAAATATAATTCTTTTTAATAATAATAATAAAAAATAATTTTATATTTAGGAATAAAAATATAGTAACAATTGAAAATAAGTGTATTAATATAGAAACTAACAGTGTAATAATAAAGGAAAAAAATAATTTGCAGAGAAAAGTATTAAATATTTTCAAAATGCTTATTGATAATATAAATAAGAAAAAAATTGGCATTATATAATTATCCAAATAAATTACATACAAGTTATACCAAAAGATTTTTCAAAATTAATTACAATTAATTTACAATTATGTAAAATATGTATTACGTTGTAATTTAATTAAATATATTATAAAGGACTTAAAAAATTAAGTGTTTCTGAGAACGGTAGAGTTTATTAAGATTATAGTTATTGAGATGTCATAAAATTTATTTTATTTTGTTTACATAAATATCATTCTTTTTAAAATAATAAAAATACTTTTATGTTCTGGAATAAAAAATAGTAACAAAGGAAAATAAGTGTATTAATAAAGAAACTAACAGTGTAGTGTAAACAACCAGTGTAATAATAAAGAAAAAAATAATCAATTGAGAAAAATATTAAACATTTTCACAATGCTTATTGGATTGATACAAATAAGAAAAAATTGGCATTATATAATTATCCAATTAAATTACATACAAGTTATAATAAAAGACGTAAAATTAATTTTATAACGATTTATTCGATATAGAAGTATATAAATAAATTATAAACATTTTAATACATATTTTTCAAATAATATTTTCAATTAGCGATAATGTTTTCTTTTAAATGTTTAGTGTATAAATTTGTAAAGGAAAATCTTTAGATGGTTGCATGCTAATGTAAATTTAGTAAATTCATTACAATCTTCGTGTTCATCATTTCATTCAATTTAAGATATATGAAAAAATTATATTAAAACTAATTGTTTATTTTATCTACTTTAATCTTAAGTAAAAATTTAATAAATAAAACAATATTATAAAAGAATTTAAATAATTAAAATTCACTAAGATTATTTTTGTTTGGTCCTTAAAGGAACTTTTAATCTCTTTTATAAGAAACACTTATGCATTTCAGTAAATTATATGCATTTTTTGGGTATATTATTTATATTGACTGCATCTTGAAAAAATAAATCAAATAATGAAAAAAAAGTGAATTACTATTATTTGAAACCTAAAATTTAAAATCTTATAGGTAAAGATATTTTTTATAACAGATAAACATTATTTAAAGACAATTAATTTCTTTTAACTATATTATTTCTGTTAATGTTATTTAATTTCAATCACAGACCCGATATCAGAAATGAAGGATTACATAGGCCCAAAAATGAATGTGCAGTTTTCTCTGTATATCGGGGATGAGAAAGACGTCATTCACACCATTGCTCTCAGAGTCCCAGAAAATTACAGCTGCTGAAGTCATGGAGTTAGCTGAAGTAGAAGATCCAAAATACAAGTAATCCATTTTCTCAGAATGATATTTCTAGTGATAAACAGTGATTGGATAATATGAGACAAAATTTCAAAGGGCGGAAGATGATAACTTGTCATTTAATTTGTGTCCGTATATATCGCGATTAAACACTGGTGGTTATGAAATATTAGAAAAGTGAAATTAAAGACATGCTAATGGAATTTAATAGACCGATCGTGTATAATAGATGTTTAAAGTCCGAGATGAATAGTAACCCTTCTTCTATGATGAGCGGACTTTGCCTAGCGTGTTACCTAATTTTTCTTTTTATGAAAATAATAATATATGTGAAATTTTCTATCACAATAGTTTTTGAAATGTTGGAAGAATATCAAGTTTAGTGAGCAACTTGGCAATTTAGCAACTTTAGCAATTTAGCACAAGGGTGCGATTTACAATGCTAAATGACTCGCATCGAAAATATCTATCTTGTCAAAATCTTATAATGTCAATCTTATCCTTATCAAAATCTTTATCCTGTCTCTTCGCTACACAAATTAGTGTCTTCTATCCGTGTGTTTGAGCATGTGTGCATGTCTCTAGTAGGGAATGTTACAAAATTGAGATAAGAAATTAAAATTGGCACGAAGTGCGATTAAATAGATTAAAAACTCATATAAAGTTTACCCTGGTTTTTAAAATTAAAAATAGTTTATGGTAGATATTATAGATAGTATTTATACAAAATTTGTTACCAGTTTATCAATATTTCTTATACAGTTTATGAATTTATATATTCCTCTATCCAATACCCTTTACCACTAAACCTGCACGTTTTCAAATTTTTCTGTTACAAAAAAATGTTGTATCACAACTATCAATTACAGTGGGAAATATTTTCTAATTTAACGGGAATTTCTTCATTTCAGATTCAAATGGAAGTCAATGTCAGGAAAGATGTATGTGTATGATATAGCAAACATCGCAAATGATCCCGAAATGGGAAAATTCTGGTTGTTGTACGTTGGTGAAACAAACAACATGAATCCTTTAATTCATTTAACTACAAGTAAGTTAAAAACATATTAAAAATAACTTATTAGTTAGAACTTATTTATATGTTCTTCAGACAGAAAAAAGAATAATAAAAGTCTAGAAAAGATTTAAACATTTTATATATTTAACTTTTAAAATTCTGTCTAATCAGTTGAACCTCATTGTATTTGCTCCTCATATAAATTTCGTGAGATTCTGGATCAAATTGTTTCACTGTAATCCTATTTAAATCGAAAATAAATTAAAAATAATTAAACTAATATTGATCTTTTATTGAAATAAAAATAATTAAATTGCTGTTCTTTTATTTAATTCCTTCCTAAAAGGTTTAAAAAAAATAGCCTGACCAAATTTCTAATAAGTTTTTATTTAAAACAGGCATATTTTTTAATAAGCCACCCTCATGTACAAAAAAATCCTTTCATTTTCATCAATTGGCAATAACAAACTGTGTAATGAAGAAAGCTCCTCCTTTTTAGCTCCTTCTTTTATATTTAAAAAGAAAATACTTTAAATCAAAATTCGTTACTTAATGCCATTGCCGTCTATTTGATGTCATTGGCTCATATAGAAAAAAAAAAAATTACTTAAATTTATTGGGTGATATTATAAAGAAATCATTTTAATCAGTCACCGCTATCTTAATTACAGGAGGAATATTATATTTTAAATTATATAATTTCTTTATTTTTTATTGATTAGGTTTTTTAATGAAATCTAGCAATAAGTGCTTGCTTATTTATAAATAATCCTAACTAAGAAGAAGATTAAATAATTTTTATGTTAATTAACGAAACGATTGTAATATTGTTTGTATGTAAGCACTTTCATGTAATTTTAAAAGCCATGGGAATTATATCACAAAAATTGTTGAGTAGATTTTTTTCACACACTGAATGGATTACGCCAAAAATTATCTTGTTTCTTAATTAAGCTTTAAGCTTTAGTGTTGGACGTTAATTAAACATCAATTATATTAATTGTTAATTACATCAATTAGTATTAATTATATTATTCAACTGAATTCCATCATAAGACAATTTATAATCATTTCCAACGATAACAGTTAAGGGAAGATCTAATGATAATTACGAAAGTTACGAAAAGTGACTTTTTTTCTTCCAGATCTATCATTGAAAATTGTAGAATATTTAATAATATTTAAAACACCAATAGTGTAAAAAAAACTTTTAAGTTGACTGTTTATGAGATATTTCAAAAAAAGTGAAATTGTGTTAAAAGAATGATTTTTCGGCCCCAAGAATTATTTTGGAGTTGACCATGTTATATAGCATGTTTTTTTTTTTTTTTTTTTTTTTTTTTTTCACTAGGGTGTCAAAAGATACAAATACAAAAAAAAAATCTGTCAATTTTTTCAAAGCTTACTTTTGATTTTCATATCTGCCGAAAGGGTTGCACATCAATTTTCTGAAAATGAAAAGAAATAAGTTTTTCTTGAATCCAGAATCAATATGATATCTATATTTTTTGGTAATACAGGATAATTAATAGCAAATATTCAATTTCCCGTATACTAATGTATTTTATTTTTATTTTTTTGTTCTTGTGAAATATCCAATTTTTATAGAGCACTATTTACATATATAATAACACCGGTTTAGTTTCTTTTATATCATTAAATAATTTAGTTTTTATTGCATATAATTTTATAACTATAAGGTAAATTTTTATTTCCTATTCTGACAATACTAGCGTTTAATATGAATATTCTTTAAATAGGTCCTGATGAGTTGATTTTAGAGGAGGAGATCATCTTATTTTCTGGTATAAAACTGCAAGCGTCTGATGACTGGCGACACTGAACAATCTTTGAAAACAAATTCAAATGAATGTAATCTTTAATGAACCAGTATTAAAATTATGCATAATTATGAAAATAAATTTGTATGGTATGGAATAGTAAAAAAAAAAATTATAATATTCCATTTATAAAAAGCCTTTTGGTTACAAATTTTTTAAATTATTATTTTGACGTTTAACATATGTAATTTAATTTTCTAATGTACTAAGAAAAATAACTAATAAAGAAATTTACAAAAGTTGACGGGTTCTAATTTAGGAATATATATATATATATATATATATATATATATATACACACTCAAGAGCCAAAACATTACGACCACCCCTACATTTTGCAATCAACTCGCCTGGATGACGTGGAAGGCAAGTGATCAGGTGGAAATGGTATTTAACTCCTGCTGGAGAGTCTGAAGAATCATATTAAAATATGATATGTACTGTGTTGCGCACCATAGGTGGGCCAACTCGTTAATGACAGGTGGTCATAATGTTTTGGCTCTTGAGTGTATATTGTTCCTATGACATACTAACTGTAATACTTTGGGTTACTTTAAAGCTCAAACTGTAAAATTTACTAGATGTTATTGGTGGCCGATTAACGATATCCAAATACCATTACATTCAATTGCTGATAAAATTGCTGACATTTACTTTAAAAATTTGTTCTGTCTTAAGAAGAATTGGGTAAACTTGTTAGCGAAATTGCTTGCATAGGTGTTTAAAGTATTGGATTTATTTCAGAAAAATGTGTGAGTGATTTCATTTTAGAATCGAAATTTCAATTTTTAAATTGAGGGAGAAAAGTAAATTGAAATTTATGCCTTTGAATAATAAAGAGAAAAAAAAACATACAGTGCACTGTAATCCGAAATTTATAAACGACATGGATAAAATACGAAAATATTTTTACTTATTTAGATACTGAATTTCGAAGGTAAGAGACATCTTGTTGCGGCCCCTTGGCAAACAACTTAAAATAAAAACATTCAATTGTGTTAACCGTCTTGGTATCGTAACTATATCTTTTATTTAAAAACTTTTTCGATTGAAGAAACTCAATACAAAATATTAATATATAAATGCGTTTCATTAAAAAATGCTAAACATGCAACCAACAAAATAAACATGCAACTGAGTTGCCAAATATCTGAATATAAAACAAATACCATACATGGTACCTTTGTCTGATTTTGAAGATTTTAATGAAGATTAAGAGCATTCACATAATTTCTATTACAGTTAAATAAATTATCGGTAGTATATCGGTAAATTATCGATAGTATAACAGTAGATTATCGGTCGTATAACGGTAAATTATCGGTAAGATTTGAGGAATAAGGTGATAGTCTATTTGATCCTTGCGGTATCTGTCAACAAGATTTGTTCTCTAATAAAAGCAAAATATTTAAATGAATTGAGGAAAAGGCGCAAAACTTCTATAATATTCTACTTTTGTTATAATGTGAATTTTTTTACATAAATTTACATTGATACATTTACACCTTTATTAATGTGTTAATACAATAAAAGTATAGATAAAGTAAATTGCAATAAAAGTATAGATAAAGGAAACATTCCTCCATAAAGATGATATAATTATTTAATGCGTAATAATAATATAATCGTTCATGTATTCGAGGATATCGTAATGAGAATTTCAGACGTCAGAGCTATTCCACGGAATGCACAGAGGTCATAATGAACCCCGAAGAGATTCCTGCCCAAACCTCTTTTCACTTCTTCTATTATAATACACTGGTGTGCAAAACTTAAGCAACAGATGGGTTTTTGCCATAAGTCCACGAGAAATCATCTGAGAGACATGACATTCAGAAATGAGGGAGAGTATTATGTACGTAAAGGATGACGAAAGCATCGGAGCTCAAAAAGAAATACAATGCATACGGTATGGAATCAAACAAAAACAAGCTTTATTGAACGCGTAGTATCGTGATTTATGATTGTCTATCCAAGAGGAAGAACAACAAGCAGATGTTCTTTAATATGGGATATACCTTCCCCTCACAATGGTTGCTTCGCACCGTCTCCGCATACTCAGAACCAGCTGGTGCAACATTTCTTGCGGTAGGAGTGCCCATTCCTCAATCAGCATTTCTTTGAGTTGTTGGGTGTTCTTCGGGGGATGTAAGCGGGCTACAATGCGTCTCCCCAAAGCATCCCACACATGTTCGATGGGATTTAAATCTGGGGAGTACGCTGGCCAATCCATTAGAGTGATATTTTCATTTTCCAGTAGCTCCTCAACATCAAGAGTCCGATGTCGCCGTGCATTGTCATCCATAAAAATGAAGTCTGGGTCAATGGCACCTCGGAACAGACGCACATGGGGAAGGAGTACCTCCTCACAATAGCGATTCCTGGTTACAGACCCTCTGTCGAAAACGTGAATCTCAGTTCGCCCGTTCAGCAAAATGCCTCCCCAGACAAGAACTCCAGAACCACCATAACGGTGTCTTTCCTTGAGGTTACTGGGATAAAACCGGGTCCCGACCTCTCTCCAAATCAAAATGCGCCGAGAATCGCTTCTCGTACAAAACCGACTCTCATCCGTAAAGAGGATATGACTCCATTGATCAGCTGTCCAGTTTTTGTACTCTCTGCACCACTGTAAACGGTGGCGTCGGTGGCCAACTTTCAACGGGAGGCAGCTTTCAGGACGGCGGGCGAATAGGCGCACTTTGTGAAGGCGTTTGGCCACAGTAAACCGCGACACTTGTCGCCCCGTTGCAGTACAGAGTTGCTGAGCAATGGCGCTTGCTAACTGCTGTCGGCCTCTTTTCGCTTGCAGGACGATATATCGGTCATCCCCTGTAGTTGTCTTCCTCGGGCGGCCACCACCAACCTTTATAATAGCTGTACCTTTCCAAGCGCGCGAAACGACACTTTAGTTGATTCCGAACTCTGCAGCTACACTGGTGACAGTACCTCCTTCAGTTTTCCGATCATTCTTTTCCGTGTGAAATCGTCCAGGTGATTTCGTCTAGACATATTTCACGAACTGACTCACTGGCACTCGCAGCGAATATGTTGAATTGCGTCTCCGTCTTTCCTTTTATTCTACTATTGAGCTGCGGGCGCCGACATCGCGTGTTTTGTGTACGCTCACGTTCCTGATATTTGCATACGCATGGCATTTCCACTGACTGACGTGTTCATTGCACTCATCTCCAGACCTCCTTTTCTGCAATTTCATGGCTATCTGCTAAATTTTTACATTGTTGCTTAAGTTTTGCACACCAATGTAATTGTCAGATATGAGCATAGGATATAAGTTATATTCTTGAATGGTTAGTAGCCTTGTATAAAGGGAACTGAATCATTTTGAGAAGCACATTGCATCGTGTATGGCAAGTACATATATTTATATCGGGTGTATAAATACGATTCCATTTTTGTTTAATAAATAAAAGTTTTTTTATACAGTAAAATAAAAATTTATTGAAAATATGCTACCTCTGGAGCTTAAGTTCTTATCCATCTTTCAGGCAATATACAAAATCCCTGGCATCAAAATTTCGCTCTTTGGAGGCGATCCAATTATTCAGCTAAATTTCGATTTTTTCGTAAAAATTAAAGTGCATTATGGTGGGTGCGGAAACACTTTTTGAACAAGTAATAATTTGAAGACACAATGCCTGGTCAATATGGTGGGTGCGTTCTAATCCCAAATACAGAAACAATATTTTGATTTGACTGTTTTGCTTCACTCAAAATTTTTGACGTTTATGTTACTTGTTATAGTATATCCATTTTTCATCACCAATAACAATCCTATGCAAATCCAACCGAATCCCAATCTATTTTATCTTAAAAGTAGCATTTCACAAATTCATTTTTTAACTTACAAAGTCCCTTCTTTTACTCATGTTGTAATAAAATTGCTTGTCTTTGAACAATTCACATTTTCCATTCCGACTTATTAAGTCCAATAATTTTGATTAAGCTTGCGATAATAGCGTATAATATAGCGAGATAATTGCGCTTCGTAAATTAACGTTTCAGATTCCGTCTCTTCAAATTTTGTTTTGTAGTTTTCCGTTTTCTTTGTGTCAAAATTGTCATTTTTAAAACACATAAATCAGTCTTTATAATTTGTGTCCGATAGAGCATGAACAAAAAAAAATTTAGATGCAAGTTAAACGTTTCTGAAGTTCTTCTTTTGCAATAATACAACATATTAAAATTTTCCGCAAATAAGGGATGTTTGGAATAAAATTCAACATTTTCAAAGTAATACTTGTTAAGGTTATAACAAATACCATATATTAAAAATGAAAGCTTACTGTCACAATAGCCAAATACAAAGTGTTGCCACATTTAAAAAATTCCAGCAGCAGCAGTAATGATATCTATGACAAAAAAAAGAACGAAATCGTATCTGTACACCTAATAGATTTCATGTACTTACGGCATGGTCTCTTTCCCAAATACGATTAGTTAACATATCTCTACGCGTTTAATATTCCACCTTTCATTTGCATATACATAACAAAGACACTCGCACTGTAGTGCAGATGTTTTGGGGGCTTTTGACAAAAAAATATAACATGTGTTGAATATACACTCATGTCCATAAATTAAGGATAATGAAGTTCAAGCAAAGAAAGAGACAGGATCAAAACAAATTTGACTTATTTGTAAAGTCTATTTATTAAACAAAAGGTAAAGAGCAAAAAGAAGCTATATGTTTGACATAATTAATAAAAATTGCGATTTTTACTCCTGGAGCAAATTTAAAAAAAAAACATATTTACAGAAAACAGTATAACATGGTTAGTATGATGGTTAATATGGAGTATGTTTCCCTGACGATGCAATACAGGCCTTACAACGCCTAGACATGCTGAGTATCAAATTATCAATCTGATCTTGGGGAATATTACACCATTCATCAAGCAATGCCCTTCTAAGTTCCGGTTGACAGGTGGGAGGGGGTTGACGGGCTGCAATTCGTCGGCCAAGCATGTTCCACACATGCTCTATTGGATTCAAGTCAGGTGAGTATGCTGGCCAATCCATACGGGTGATATCCTCCAAATGAAGGCATTCGAGCAGGCCTACGAGTCCATAAACTAGAAATTCAGCACCCATGGCCCTAAGCATGTTGTTCCAGAATGACACGATAGATGTCTGTCATCGTTTCAGAAACAGGTCAGTTCTGGTAGCTCCCCCAAAGAGAGCTGACCAGACAGGTCTGATGCTGTGCTTGTAGCGGGAACTGGCGCTTTTGAAAATCCGGCGAGAATCAGACTGCCACCATTCGGAAAACATTATATACCCACTGTTGCGGTGTACACATGCTCTCGTCATTGCGACAGTACGGTAAGTGGAACAAATCCGCTCATATCTGGTGGTTTGCTGTAATTTGCATATTCTTAGCTTCAAGATATGTGTTTCTTTTGGCAATAACTGCTAAATACCGGTGCCTCATTCGGCGTTTGTTACTCGGGGGCGACCTGTGCTGTAACATCTACTCACATTACCATCATCTTGGAATCGTTGCCAAAGCCTGGAGATGGCACTCTGGGCGATTCCAAGTTCCTCGGATACTTCCAGCTGGGTACGTCCCCATTCCAGTCGTCCGATAATTCTACCACGTAAAAAATCATCCAAATACTTCCTTTGTGCCATAACTATGCGGTTATTGCACTGAAAGGCTTTTAAAGCGCTTGTGAACAATTTTACTTCTTTGCCACCATTCCTTATATACCCCTCTCTTACACTCTCGTCATTGTGACGTACTATCCGCTCTATCTGGTGGTTTGCTGTAATTTGCATATTCTTCTTCAAGATATGTGTGATAATTCTACACCTGAAGTTTTTATTTTAGAGTTCAATTTCTGTGAGATTCTGAATTTTCCTTAATTTATGGACATGAGTGTAATTCAATTAATAACAATGGGATACATAAATATGCATTTGAATGGAAATCATCAGTTCCGGTTGCCAGTCATGACTGAATTTGGAGAGGTTTTTATTTTAATAATTCAATCATGAGATTAGTTTTAATTGGCAAATAACAAATAACTTTAAATCGTGACTAACTTTTTTATATCGTGAATATCTTTATAACGCGACGAATAACGAATAATTTTACATCGTCAAAATGGTAAATTAGATATTTTATCCACATAATATTTCGATATCTTATCGAATTAGTTAAAAAAGATTTTTCATTTCAAATACAAATGTGAGATAATATCAAGAAAATTGGATTTATGTCATACAGCAAATTTTAGAAATAATTCTGAAATTGAGGAGAGCAAGAATTCAAAGCAATTAATTCATTTAACTAGAAGTAAATTTAAAAATATCTTTAAAATATTCTATTTGTTCGAAATATTTTATAACATTTAGGAAAAAAAAATTAATATCTAAAAACAGTAAATAATAAACTTTTTATTAATTTTTACCTTATAAAATAATAATCTCATGACAATATAGCACATAAATATGCCTACATATGCTTAAATATATATGAATAGATAGTATCTGAATTTTCTATCAAATTTTTAATTAAGTAATTCTTCGTTATTGGATATTTGATGAAAAATAATGTTTTAAATCGTATATAATTAGAAATTTTTTTTTAATTTTTACACCTCATGAATTCGATCTCATGTAAACTTTGCAAAAAAATGTAAGCCTCGCTATAAAAGAGTTTTTCATTTAATTTAATATTCTTGAGAGCTATTGTTGCCCCTAATGGAAAAATAAGTTTTTGTTTGAAAGATGTATAACAATTAATAAAAACAAAAATAATCAAGCATTATTTTTATTTTACACTTTTTTCTTTCAAATTAAATTTGCTGAATGAATGTCTTTATATTTAAGAGCAATATTGCATTTATTCTTACACAAATATACAATAGAGCAAGATTTCATATTCTTTGTTTTTTAAAAAACATTTTTTATACATATTTATTTGATTGTTAAATATATATTTGTTATTCCTTGAAATATAGATTTTTTAAATTTTAAACTTATTGATACAAATTGTTGAATTTCCATGACATGTTGCTGAATAATTCTGTAATTTTGTTCTCTGGAATTTAATTGGAAGAAAAAGTAGTGCTGGCTATTAATTTATAAGAGGAATGGTCGCCCTTACGAGTGCTGTATAATCGCGCCTCTTCAATAAAAGTTAGCGGATTGCGAGTTTCAAATTTCGGAAAATTTTCTTCAGCTTTACATTTAAGATAATTTAATTTTCTTTTATTATATAATTTTCTTTACATTATTTAATAATTTTCTTTACATTAAGTCAGTGGCTTTGTGTTTTATATTGCAATTGACACATTTAGGAATTTACGCTTTACTTGATTCTACAAAATTCACAGGCAAACGTATTTTCCCAATTCGTTTTAGGTGATAATAATATTTACGACACTAATAATATTTATGGTACTGACAGGGTTTATTGTAAAACAGATAATTTTTGTTTCTGATTTAGCCATAATCTGACATATTCAGTCAAAATTGGAATTAAAATAGCGACTAAAGTTGGTGTGGAATGCGTAGGCCTTATTCGTTTTCCTGCAAATCTTCAGAGGTCTGTGACGGAGAAGTTGTTTTATTCAGTTCCTTCTATTAGCTCACACTCTCCCTATATATATCTTGTTCAAATTTTCAATCGTTAATAAAAAACTTTTTATTCATTCACTCTAGTTCAAATACATTTTTATGAACTTGTAGTGGATGACACTTGATGTTAATACAGTTTTTTTCAAATATTAATCCAGTAATTAAATTAAATTTATTAATTTTAGTATTTTTTAGATTTAAGTTGCATATATCTATCAATAGATGGTGCCAGATATATTTAAAAATGAATGGAAATTATTTATAAAATACTTTCTTCAATATAGTGAGAAAAAGTAGGAATTGACTTAATTTTTTTTTTTTTTTTTTTTTTTTATATATTACTTGTTTTTCCAAAGCCGTTGAAAGTTCTTGAAGTGGGATATTTATAGGAATGTTGTAAAGCAGAAATAGAGTGGAGATCTTTTGTCGTAAATATATGCTTTGATTGAAACTTCAACAATAGCATTCTTTGGCAGTATGTTATCCTTGAGAACTTTAGGATGTACTTTCGGTATCTCCCCATTTGGAACTTTTGTACAGTGAGGAAGGAACAAACGTCATTTGATATGTAATTTGTAAAATTAAAAGGATATCACGATGAAATATAAAATTAAGATCAGCGTCGGATTTGTAATGCAAAGATTAGGGTTGAAAATGCTTTCTACCTTACCAAACTCTAAACATGTCTACACAAAATGTAGGGCCTTTTTTATTTACATGAATTTACTTACGAAAACGTATTGGATATTAAAATAGAAATGAAAACTAAATAAATAAAGGGAAAAAAATTTACACATTCAGGAAAATTTGAACAAATCAAAAAACGTGTTTTTAAACCAATACGTAGGAAGTACATAAAGCTCATCAATGGTAAATAAATAATTTAGAATGTTTGAAGTAAAATAGAAGATAATTTAGCTCTATGATGCCATCTAGTATTGCAAGTAGAATTAGGAATAGTAATTAAAAAAAATAAATAAATAAAAAAAAAAAACGGACAGAGAGAATTTAAATATATATTATTAAATTATTAGTCTTATAAAGTCTTATTAGTCAATTATTGGTTTCTGTTTTACAAAAATAAAAACTGGCAACTCAGTTGCATGTGTGTATTGTTGGTTGAAAGTTAAGCATTTATTAATAAAACGCATATATATATAATTATATTTTGTATTGAGTTTTCTTCAATCAAAAATGTGTTTAATAAAAAATAAAATTGCGATACCAAAACGGTTAACACAATTTAATGTTTTTAGTTTTAGTTGATTTCTGAGGTGCAAAGGGACAAATTTTAATTTTCTTTTCTCACGCTATTTTTAAATTTTTCTTATATGGTTTCCTATATCACAAACGATTTTACATTTCTTAACAGTGTTTTAACTATTAAAATATTCTGAATGGAAATGTTTGATTAAAAATATTAACTCCGAATTAGTTAATTTTGAGATCAATTAATATCTCTTCGGTAGATATTATCATTCAATAAACTTCATTTCCGTAATATGTTAGAGGAAACAAATTGTGCAGCTCAATGCATTTTCAATAACCAATTGAAGCAAATCATCATTCCTGCTAAAAATTCAAATTATATAAAATTCTTTAATAACTTGATTATTCGTAAATAAAGAATACAAATATTTAGAATAAGGGAGGATACAATATCATTTCTTTTTCATTGAAAGCTTCTAAATGGAAAATTACTGCTGCATATTTTTCAATATTAAACCTTTTGTTAATTAGAAAATGTGATGTTGTTTACGCATATTACAGTTAAATAAGTCATTAATGCATTTTCTAAAATGGATATAAGGATTACGTTAAGAAACTGGACCAGCACTGAACGAGATTCAACTTATTCGAGTTCTTAAAATCCCAACTTAAGTAACTAAATCAGTACTGGTAGAGAGTGTTAAGATATTTTCTTTTAAAGGAAAAAAAAAAAAATACCAATAATAACTAAGAATTTAATCTAAGAGTTCACGGATATGTAGATCCAATCAAAAAATAATATCCATCAGTTTAGTTCCGTTGATTGCTTAAAATTTGTTATCTAAATAATTGAAGATTGAACCATTTTCCTTGGCTTTCACAAAATTTGTCATGAAAAAAAGTTTTGTTTTTTTATTCTAACGCAGCTGACAAACACTTAGACAGCTGTCTTGGATGCCTTAAGGCAGCGCTACTCAGACGTTGCTCACTTTCCATTATCCAAGGTGCGCGTGTAACTTGAAGATATGCGACGGACGCGGAGTAACAACCCCCATCCCCATGAAAAAAAAAGTTTTATGTGCGATATTGGTAGTAGGATTTATTTTCCTAATAATATTGGAATTTTCTGATTGTTATTTTCAACATCATATATTTTCTAGTAGGTCATACACATTTTTTGTACATAGTGCAAAGGTTAGCTCTATTGCTCCACTCACATTATGAATTTTCGAAGAGCTACCACTTTCAAATCACAAAATATTGACAGCTGTACTTTTAGTATTGAAGGCAGTTCAACAAAGTTTTGAAATTTTCATAAGTGTTTTTCTATTCCATCTATTAGTTCACACTCTCCTTATATCTTGTTCAAATTTTCAATCGTTAATAAAATACTCTTTATTCATCCACTCAAGATCAAATACATTTTTTGAACTTGTAGTGGATGACAATTTGATGTTAATACAGTTTTTTTTTCAAATATTAATTCAGTAATTAAATTAATTAATTAATTTTAGTTATTTTTAGATTTAAGTTGCATATGTCTACCAACAGATGGCGCCAGTATAAAGGACTTTCTTCAATAAAGTGGAAAAAAAAAGTAGGAATTGACTTAAAACTTTTTTTTATATTACTTGTTCATAGGGACAGAATATTCGAGTAGAACGGATAGAACTTGGCTTCCAAATGTAATACTCTCTTGTCTCTTATTTTGTATTAAATAGGATTGGGAAAAATTCACGCTTTATTTTAAGAGATGTCATTAAGCTATTGTCGTCAGAACATTAAAGTTAGGCAGAAATTGCTCCCGGCAATTGTAAAACAAATACTCACACATTTTCTGGAATAATTCCGATACTACATATGACTACAAGGTTACCCAATTCTTTTCATATGAAAACATTTTTAAAGTAAATGACAATAAATTTTATCAGAAATTGAATGAAATGATGAATGGATAATAATGGATGTCATTAATCGGTCACCAATTACCTCTAGCAAATTTACAGCTTGAGCCTCAAAGTAACCCAAAGTATTACAGTTAATATGCATAGGAACAATATATATATATATATATATATATTTCTTTAATTAGAACGCTCGACTTTTGTAAATTTCTTTATTAGTTATTTTTCTTAGTACATTATAAAATGAATTTACATATGTTAAACATCAAAATAATAATTCAAGAAATTTGTAACCAAAAAACTTTTATATAAAAGGAATATTATACTTTTTTACAGTTCCATACCATACAAATTTACTTTTCATGATTGTGCAGCATTTTAATATTGTGCCATTATAGATTGCATTCAGAGGAATTTTTTTTTCAAAAATTGTTCAGTGTCACTAATCCTCAGACACTTGCAGTTTTATACCAGAAAATAAGATGGTTTCCATCCTTTAATATCAACTCATCAGGACCTATTTAAAGAATATTCATATTAAACGCTAGTATAGTCAGAATAGAAAATAAAAATTTACCTTATATTTATAAAATTATATGCAATAAATTAAAACTAAATTTTTTAAAGACATAAAAGAAACTAAACTGTTGTTATTATATATGTAAATAGTGCTCTATAAAAATTGGATATTTTCACACAAGAATAAAACAATAAATAAATTAAATAAATACAGCAGTATGCAGAAAATTGAATATTTCCTCTTAATTATTCATTATTATTATAAAAAATAAGAATTCAAATCAATGGTAAAAAATAATTGAATGGTTATGAAATAAAAGAATCATGTAATATATCCTTTTTTTGTAGTCTAACTACACCACTATGTTTAAACCACTATACTTACTATTCCTATCAAACTGAATTATCAGCTTTCTAATCATAATTCTGAAATCATAAAAGATTTAATATAATTGGCCATCAATAACAACTGTTTTTATGGTATTTTGGCATTATTTATAAAACTCTAATGAACAGAATTTTTACTTCATTTTAACATGTAATTTCAACTTTAAAGGTTATTGCAAATTTAAGGATATATTGTTTATAGTTTTTATAATAAAAAAAAAAAAACTAAATTTAGACGTAAAAAAACTTACTAAAAATTTAATTTTAGACGTAATACTAAATAGACGTAATACTTTTAATACTAAAAACTTACTTAAACGTAATACTTTTTAATACTAAAAACTTAATTTAGACGTAAAAACCCATGACATAATATTTTAATATTTCTCTAAAATTCATTCAAAGTTATAATCCACGTATCCAACATGCGTGATTTGTAATAGAATTATCATATCTGGATTTAAGAAAAACTTTTTTTTTTTTTTTTTTTCATTTTCAAAAAATTGCTGCACAACATATGTGTGTGTAATATGACAAACAAGAGGTAACCTTTCTAAAAATAATTATATATAACATGGCCAACTCCAAAAGAATTTTTGGGGCCGAAAAAGAACATCCTTTTAACAAAGTTTTAGTTTTTTAAATCTCATAAATAAATAATTTAAGCAATTTTTCACATTTGGTGTTTTAAATATTATTAAATATTCTACAGTTTCAATGATAGACCTGACAAAAAAGGCCACCTTTGATAACTTTCGTAGTTATCATTAGATCTTTATAACTGTTATCGTTGGAAATGATTTGAACTGACATGTTGGAATTCAGTTGAATATATAATTAACAATAATTGATATAATTAATAATAATTAATATAATTAATGTTTAATTAACGTTCAACCTTAAAGTTTTCCATTAGAGAAACAAGACAATTTTTTCGCAATCCATTCAGTGTGTGAAAAATAATCTACTCAACAATTTTTGTGATATCACGGCAGAAAAGGGTTCACATAAAAACAATATTGCAATCGTTTCGTTCATTAACTTAAAAATTATTTTACCTACTTCTTAGTAGGATTATTTGGAAATAATAAAGCAAATTTGCTTGATTTCATTAAAAAACGTAATCAATAAAAATAACATAGAATGTATAAAATAGTTCATAATAAATATTAGAATATATAAAGTAATTCTGACAAATGAGT
>BPLR01015810.1:0-87172 GCA_021605095.1 Caerostris extrusa
TTCTTTGAACTGTTTATACCACTTCTAAACATTTTCTTTCCAATATAGGAATGCTCATCGAATGCCATCTTCAAAATTCTATGCGTTTCATAATAAAGGTAATAACGCAAGTTCTTTGCTCAATTAATTCGGGCATTTCAAAAATCGCCGGAATCGGTTTTATCGTCTCACAAAACAAGCGTAACTGAAACACTAATGAATATTTTAACGTCAAATTTCCCACAGATGTCAAAAAGTGTCAGCAACCTAAAAAAGAAATTCTATAAGCCCTGAGAATTTTTAAATTGAAAATTGGTCTTTTTTTTACACCATATTATAATCATTTATGGCTATCGATACTTCCCGATTCACTCCTTGAAGATTTTGATGGTGAGGATACCTGAATTTAGTAGTGTACCTTGAAATAACAGCTGAAACTTCATTGCGGAAGTATGTGTAACTCATAAGACAAATAGCAATTTATTATCTTCTGTAACACATAACTACATAATTCCTTCTAAAAGTAAATAATTTAAATAATATCTAATAATAAACTAAATTTGAGTAATAATTTTTTTTGACATCAAAATTTCATTTCATCTCTATTTTTTCTGTGTAAAGGGACCTTTCTAATGTTTGTTATATTGTAAACATCATGGTTGTTAATTATATCAAACACAACAGCTATATATATAAAAAATGAATGTTATTTTTAACATAAATATATATGTATAATTTAATCCCTCAAGTAAAAATTATATCATCATGCGCTCAGAAACATTAAATAAAATACTTCTATAGTCAAACCAAAAATTGTCCTTTATTAAACAGTTAAAATCAAAATAATTAATTTTTATTTTTGTTATAAAGTATTTATAATGTTTTTATTTATTTATTTTTTATATTTACGTTTTTTATAAATTATTTTGTATTGTTTTGTTATTGCGTAACTTCAAAAAAATAAATGAAATGCCATCAATGAATATTTTAATATTATGCATTTATACTATTTTAATTAATTATTGTACATATATTATTAATTACTGCATGTTAAATAATAATTCATATTATGAATTTTAATTTGATTAAATAACTTTCTTGTACTCAAAATACTTTAAAAAAAAATTGGATATATGTCATCAATGAATATTTTGATATTGAATATTTGTTATAATACCTTTTATTTTCATTATATTAAATGCAATCCAAGAAATGGAATAAAACAATAGAAATCCCTAAATGTTAAAAAAAATATTTATCACATTTGCCATTTAATTTTATATAATGAATTAAAAAATTTCATCCTTACAAAATAGAAATTTTTTAAAATTACCTGACATACAATAAATTTCGTATTACATATTTTACAATAAAAATTCACAAAACATTTTCAATAACGTATATTTTTATGATAACATACATAATTTTTTGTTAAAAAAGCACATTTTTTTTCTTAAAACACAATTCAATATTTCCAGTATAAAAATGGTATAAAAAAATATATGGTATAAAGATTCTTTAATATCTATTATTGAGAAAATTTGCAAAGAATAATGTGAATAATTGTATTTTAGGTCAATTAATATTAATTTTAGAAAGCCCTAAACATGCCCATAAAGTCATAGTCATAGAAAAAAATAAATAAATATATGTCAAATATTACTTAGTGAAGAAATAAAGTAGTTTTAAAAAGATAAAAGTAGCATTTACATGATATCAACAGAAGGCAAGGGAACAGAATTATTTTATAGCTCGCCGTATTCAACGCTCTGATTCGGTATTGCAATACGAACGTGAATGTTCTAGAACAAATAAGCCATTATATATACTCTACAGGTGAAAAAGTTAAAACTCTGCATAGAAAATGGAATTTACTTCGCTGGCATTTCGACTTTCTACATAAGCATTTTCTGTTTGTCCATTGTTATTGACAACTATGTGGCATATGCTTACATACATATAAATGACGACGGAAACCGCCCGTTAGTAGTTGCTCAAATGAAATAAAGATTATTCTTATTTTTAGCACCATTGTTGTGTTTTAATTACTGCTCTGTCCAAAAGTAAGACCCCTTTTCAATTTAAATTTCCTTGAAATTGATATTTCAATTTTTTTTCTTTTTTTAGGCTTTTGGCACTGCTCTTGACATCTGTGTGGAATTTTGCATGAAAATATTCATTAGTGCTTGAGTTACGTTTGGTTTTCTGAGATGCTAAAACTGATTCCGGCGATTTTTTAAATGTCTCTTCAATCGACTTACAAAACGGTGTTCCCGGGTGGTCTTTTGAGTTTAGGGAATAGCCAGAAGTAGCCCGATTTAAATCAGGTAAATACGGAGGTTGTGGAACGCTAGCAAAGCACCAAATCGTTAATTTTTTGGACTTAAGGTTGGCTTCATCGGCAAAGGTTGGTGGTCGACCAGAGGGCTGTTCGTCTTTAACGCATTCTCTGCCTTCATTGAATTGTTTATACCACTTCTAAACATTTCTTTCAATATAGGAATGTTCACCGAATGCCTTCTGCAGCATTCTATACGTTTCCGCAAACAAAATTGAATGGAAGTTCTTGCTCAATTAATTCAGACATTTCAAAAATCGCCGGAATCAGTTTTTGCTTCTCACAAAGCCAAGCGTAACTCAAACACTAATGAATATTTTGACGTCAAATTTCACACAGCTGTCAGGACAGTGTCAACAACCTAAAAAAAAGAAAAAAAATTGAAATACCATAAGCGCAGAAAATTTTAAATGGAAAATTTTTCTTACTTTTTGGACACAGTAGTATTTTATAAACCTTTTTAAAATATTGGAACCAGTTTTTCTCTTAAGAGTAGTCCAAGCATGTGTTGACAATACATCTATAAAACGACTAAGCAATCAACAGGAAAAGTTGAGCCCTATTGCAGAATCATCCTCTTTCAATATGCAAGTATTCAATACCGCCATCAACAAACTTATTAAAAATATACAAAGTCCACCTTTTTGATATAGTGGTATGAATCAACTTCATAAATTTAAAGACACTAAAAGGCGAAAATTATTTTATATCACAAGAATTTAGTCCCGATTAAGATTATTTGTTTATTTGTATATGAAATCAATACCTGACCCCCGCAGAAAATAACGATAGGAGATTTATAACAATTCTCGCTAATCTTATAACATATACCATTTCAAAAGAGTAAAACGTGATCAATTCAGGAACACTTTATGCATAAAAGTACTTAATTAAAGGCAGCTAGGTTATTTTAATTAAAAAACACCACTTTGCAACAAGATGCAAAATCATGATGCTATATTTTTTTAAAGAATAGGTGACTTGTGGAGCCAATTTTCATAGAGGTTTTGTTTGTCGCTCTACAGTCATCTTGTGAACACTTTTAAGCTAAATAGGAAGGGACCTACAGTTTAACGTGGATTCCAAAACACCAACAAACATCCATGCCACCGCCAAGATTCGAACCTGGTGTTTGTGGTATCAAGGTCAGAGTGCTAGCCAGTTGCCCCTCAGGCCGCTTTACTTGGAGGAATCGAGCATCGATTGTAGGTTTTTATGATCTTCAGGAGCCACTTTGGAAATGCATCATAACTTCGCCGGCCGCATATGAAATTATATATCCCCATATTAGATTTAGACCCACTATGGACATTTTTGGACGGAAAAAATTGAAACATAGTAAGTTATTATCTTTGTGTTTACTATTATTCTTACATGTGAACATAGATAATAAAATAATAATAATAATAAACGCACATTGTAAAGGAATATACAACACTAAAAATGAAATATAAAAATTGTATGTATATAAACGAAATAAAAGAATAAAATCATTAAAAAATATTTATTTTACTAGTGCGATATTTGTTTCTCCACTCTTTCACTTAGCTTTTGCAAATCGATGCGCGCGCATCATGAGTTCACAGCCATATATTCTCAAGAATATTGTTTTGAAATCAAAGTAATTTTTTCATAATTTCGACAGATAATTTTTAAATATATGGTTGTACACATAATGTATTTTTTTCACACATTAGTTTTCACTACTTTGGCCGTTATAAAATAAATATATTTTGTAAAAGTGTGATCAATCTCACGGGCCGGAAAAATAATCAATGCGGGCCGCGGGTTGGCCACCTCTGACCTAGAACAAGTATTTCTCGATCACTTTATTAGAAATGAAAACTAACACTAGACGACTTTTTGAAAAAATTAAAAAATTAAAGGTATTAATGATGAATTGCTTCTCCAGTAATCCACATGTACGCGCTCAAATTATGATGCATAAATTATTTAATTGTTTCACAAAACAGCATTGTCGGCGACAAAATTAAAGCAATCGCCTTTATGTCAGTGTCTATTAAGCACACATTAATATACTTGAAACAGCCGCTACCAATGAAGTGTATATTTAAAAAAATTCTTTTTTTAGTTGGTATTAAATTATCGCATCTTGTTATATTTTCCTAAGAGTGAACCTTCAATTTTATGACAGGTGAAAATGTCAACAAATTCTAGAAATTCATGAACATAAAATCTTTATATGAGTCTTAAGAGATTTGCATCAAGAGGTCCACATATCTTTCAAGTCTGTTCTTAATATTATGATTGAAATTCTGGGCATGAATCCTGCCGCTCAAAGGCTGGTACCAAAACAGCACAATTTTGTCCAAATAGAGCATTGACATCTGATCACTGAAGACAGGATTTCTCATTTAATTCTACAGTTTTATTTAAAAAAGGCTTATTTTTAGAAATAAATAAGACAAATAATCTTCAGTATAGTTTTGACAAGCATTCTGTATGCAGCAGTCTTTTAAAACAAGTAATATTTAGGGAATTTTGAAATGTAACATTAAAAAATTTTAATTCCTCTGTTCATATGTAGAGGGTGATTATAATTAAAAGTTCCACTTTCAAAATGCTATAAAATAAGAACCACTCTTTTACAATGAGTTCAAAATTTGAACTGAAGATACTTGAAGTACAGGAAACGGTGCGGCATCAAACAAAGCTCCAATGTGATTTAAAAGATGGCGCTGTAAGCGGCATAAAAAAAGTGAATTGGCTGCTAGTGATGTTTGAATCGAAATTACAACGTATTTGGCATGAGTTGCACAATAAACTAACTGTAGTGTTCAATGTGCTTGATTGTTTCGGTTTCCTGAGGGAAAAAAATGATTTCCAAGTCATTCCACAGTTGTGACACTGTCAGTGGAAAGATCATCCACCACAATTAAGGTCATACAAATTAAACTCATGTTTGTGAAAATTGCAACACCATGATAGAATCGTCATAATTGAATGAAATTTAATACACAGTTGAGTGGTAGTGATACAAATAAATGATTAAATGTTCAAAGCAAACAAACAATAACAAGAGATCGGAATCAGTATTTTGTGTAGCCACCACGCACAGCAATAAGTGCTGCTACACGACGTGGCTTGGAGTCAAACAAATTTTGAATGTCTGCCTGAGGAAGAGCATTCCATATTGTTTGTAAGCGCACCCAAAGTTCGTCTGCAGAAGCAACAGGACGAGGATCACGAGCGAGACGCCGACAACGAAATCCCACACATGTTCAATCGGCGACATATCAGGGGAATACGCAGGCCAAGGAAGAAGCTGTACCTGCCGCGTTGCAAAGAAGGATTGAACAGCCCTAGCGATATGAGGGAGGGCATTGTCCTGTTGAAATACAGTGCCTGACAAGCTTTGAAGGAAGGGAACAGCTTGGGGCTGTAGAACTTCACTGATGTACCGGTTGCTGTTCAGATTGCCCACAATTCTTAACAATTGATATCGTCCATGATATGCTATGGCACCCCAGACCATAACTCCGGGTGTTCTTCCACTGTGGCGTTCGATAATGCACTCCGGAAGGTGGCGTTCACCGGCATAGCGTCTGACACGAATGCGGCCATCATGGTACCACAAATTATAGTGGGATTCGTCAGAAAACACGACATGCTGCCCATCAGCACGCCAGTCTCTATGCTGAGCGGCCCATTGTACCCGCAGGCGGCGATGGCTTAGCATGGGAGAGATCCTGTATAGTCCTTGCGCAAAGTCCAGCTGCTTGACGTCTACGAATTGATGAAGCACACACTGAAACACCTGTACCTATTGACCACTGTGCTGCCAATTGTCTAGAGGAAGCTGTACGGTCCGTCAGCGCCATACGGACCAGGTGTCTATCATCGCGAGCTGACGTCACATTTCGGGGTCCCACTCCCCGGATTTCCGATTTGTCCGACACTCGTCCGTCCACTGCTTCCAAAGACGCATCACTGTGCTGCTGTTACGCTGCACACGAGCGGCTACTGCACGATAAGACAATCCAGCTTCACGAAGGCCGATGATTCTCCCCCGTTCAAACTCTGTAAGTTGTTCAAATCTCGCTCTCTTTCGTCGAAGAGGCATAAGTAACGATTGAGCTAACGTTTACCACTAGCAGATAACCACCGATAACCATACACGCCTCGCTACAGCCGTCTATTTATTCGGATCCATCCGCCATTCAGAGGGCGCTGCTCAGCATACGCATGCGCTACAGATTTGAAATTCTAATTATTTTTGCATATCATGCGCTAATTTGCATTTCCTGAAAATTTCAGCTCACTCGCGTAAGTCCTTCATGGTGTTGCAATTTTCACAAACATGAGTTTAGATGGGAATAACGTGTGGAGTTTTTTTTTTTAAACTTTTCTTGATGTCATACCGTTTTCTCCTTCAAATATCTTCAGTTCAAATTTGAGCTCCTAGTGACGAGTGATTCTTTTTTTACAGCATTTTGAAAGTGGGGCTTTAATTATAATCACCCTGTATATAACATGTACTTTCCATTTATATAGTTAGTATACCGGATTTCTCATAAATATTCGAAAGATTAAAGATTAACCGTAAGTAATAATGTTCTTTTTTTTTTGAAAATAGGAGCCAGATTATGTCGTCTTAAGGTTGGACACTTAAAACTGAAGTTCTTTATTTCTATATCCATTTCGAAAATCTTTTTGTGGCCAAATGCATCAGTTTAATAAAAATTTTTAAACTTTAAAAGTTTCATTTATGCTCAGTTTCGTTATGTTTTTCGCTCATTTATGCTCAAAAGAGCACAATTTTATCCAAATAGAACATCGATATAAGATCGCAGAAGACGTGAATTCTCATTTAATTCGATAGTTTTATTTAAAAAAGGCGTATTTTTAGAAATAAATAAGTAAGACAAATAGTCTTCAGTGCAGTTTTGACAAGCATCCTTTATACAACAGTCTTTTATAGCAAGTAATCTTCAATTAAATTTTGAAATGTGAACATCTAAAAAATTTCAATTCCTCTATTCAAATATATATATAAAATATAGTTTCCATTTATATAGTCAGTATACCGGATTTTCTGATAAATCTTTGGAAGATTGAAGAATAACCATAAATAATAATGTTCATTTTTTTAAAAAATATAAACCAAATTATATCGGCTTCAAAAGAATACAATTTTTTTATTAAACTTTAAAAGTTTCATTTATGCTCAGTTTCGTAAAACTGAGCATCAGGACCATTTGAAGAAAAAATTTCCATGTTCTGAATTGAACAATTTTTGATAGCAATGGGTCTCCAGAAATGAACTAGAATTCCCACCCTTGAAATTTTCATAGCATTCCCTTTTTTTCCATCAAAATAAGTGCTGATATTCCGCTGAGATCTGCAAATTTAGTAAGCATGTTCCCCCAAATCAGTCATTTGAATTTTTTTGTAGTTTACACAAATAATTTTGAGTTGCTACATTTTTCTCCACCACAACAACTACATGATGCTAAAAATAAATTTTTTTTTACCATTTCTAACTGAACTTTCAACTTGAAGAGATGTATATTTATTAATTGTTCTGAGTACATAAATTCATATGAACTTTTGTTGCAGCACATTTATTTCTAAATCTTCAATTTTATTTGTCTATAAAACATGGTATAAATAGTATCAATTTGATATTTGAATTAACTGTAAATCAGGGGCTAAAATATTTGAAAACTTTTTCAATACAAAATCAACTGCACAATAAATTTAATATCATGCACTTCTGCTTAAATGATATTCGACAGTTTGGGTCATTTGGCCCATTGATATTTCTTTAATATAAACTTAAGAATTTAATTCCTTTCTTTAATATTCTATTAGACGATAAGACCAGTATTCTATCTAGAGCAGGGATGGGTAAACTTTTTTTCGGTAGCGGGCCAAAAATCGAAAAAAAAAAAAAAAGTTTGGCGGGCCAAGATAAATTTTTCTAAAATTTTAAAAATAACATACAAGTATTACAATTCAAAAATATGTTAATGATTACGATACGTTTTTTGTTGGTAGGTAGCGTTATGTCATATTCAGGTATGGGGATTAAACTAATTTGAGATAGTTAAGGAAATGGTTAATTACGTGTATTTACTAATAAGTTTGAGTGGTATTTTTCTAAATATTTTTTTAAAAGTGGTTTAATAGTTTTGGTTTATTATAGTGTTAACCGGGGCCTTAAAGGCCGAGTGGCTAGAGCTCGGTACCACAGGTTTCGTGTTTAAGTATCGGTGGTGCCATGGATGTTCATAGTGGTTCGGAATCCACTTTAAACAGTAGGTCCCAGTCTAACATGACTGTAGAGCGAAGGGCTGACAACCCTACCCCGTAAAAAGAAGACATCACATGTTTGAACTCTGCCAGTAGGCAGACGGCCTCGGCCCACCATGGGGCTGTTGTGCCAATAATGATGATAGTGTTAACCATTTAACTTTAATTAAAGTGGCAATATAGCTGCAATGTGTTAACTGATTAATTTATATCGAAAAAAATAATGAAATGAATCGAAGCTATTTAAGAAATGATGGAAAAAAAAGAAAATTTTATTCGATGAATGTTGACATTTACATTATGAAGAGCATCAATTTAAAAGCATTTTATTTCAATATAAATTTGTAACAAAATATATGCTAAATCTTTAAGGTTTATAAATAATGAAGAAAAAAAAAATAAAATTATCAAAATCTTAAAAAATTTATACATTATTGTTTGTCCAGTCTATTATTAATTTAATCCAGTTCTTTAAGATGTTTCTTCGGGAATTTTCTTCTTGGCATCTTTGATTGTTGAATCTCTTCTTTTAGTAAAATTCTGATTTTTTTTCTCTCTATTGAAGTGTTGTCTTTTTTTTTTTTTCTTCCTTTGAGAATATTTCTTAAATGTATATGTCATACTTGTAAAATTCAAAATAAGCCAAGTTTATATGCATTAGGAAAACAAAAATAAAAAACATATCGATAAAAGATAAAAATCATTGAGATAAGTTATTGAAATTTTCATAATCTTAAGTATATGATATTGCTTGGCAATCTTGTCTCCTGTATTCCTTATTTTTAAGTTTTTTTTTTTAAAGCATATTGGATTTTTATTTCATTGATGTGTTTTCTGCTGTTCAAAAATTCTAAAAGGTATTATTTTTCAAATTTGTAACAAAAACAATCAAGTATTTAAAAAATAAAAAAAAAAATTATTTCATAGTTTTTTTTTTTTTTTTCATTACTTGAAAGTTTTTGATTGTTAGTGCTTATTTTATTATTAATTGTTTTCGAAATATTGTTTTTCCAAGCTATTTTTTTATCGTATTTTCTTCATGGCACCAATTATTTATAGAAATTGCAAATTTTATTTCCATTGAGTTTATGCTTTATAGTTTGAGATATGCTTGATAGTTTTGAGATAAATTGATAGTTGTACCTTTTATGGAGATGTTTTCTTCGCTTCAAGATTATTTCTTAGATGTTAAATTTGCAAAAGCCAAAATTATTAATTGTTTTCGAATCGTTTCGAATATTGTTTTTCAAGGATATGATTTTCTACATGACTCCAATTATTTATAGAACTCTTACATATTTAATTTTCTTAACATATTGAAATTATGATTGATAGTTTATTGAAATATGATTGGTATTGAGATTATGATTATTTTACTGAGATATGATTTATATTGAGATTGACTGATAGTTTGAGATATGATTTATATTGAGATTGATTGATAG
Source organism: Caerostris extrusa (assembly GCA_021605095.1). Classification (NCBI taxonomy): domain Eukaryota; kingdom Metazoa; phylum Arthropoda; class Arachnida; order Araneae; family Araneidae; genus Caerostris; species Caerostris extrusa. The sequence continues at coordinate 10,039 of BPLR01015810.1, forward strand.
TTTATTGAGATGTGATTGATATTAAGATTGATGGATAGTTTGAGATATGATTGATATTGAGATTACGTTAGATAGATAGTTTGAGATATGATTGATATTGAGATTATGATTGATAGTTTATTGAAATATGATTGATATTGAGATAATGGTTGATAGTTTTACCCCTTTATTGAGATGCTTTTTTTTTTTCGTTTCATGGCCATTTCTTGGAGGTATTGTCAAATTTTAAAAGAAAAATTATTAATTGCTTTCGAATCTATTGTTCTTCCAAGAAAAAAAATTTCTTCATGATATTGTTTATAGTACTTTTTAATTTTTAATTTTCTTAACATATTGAGTTTATGATGGATAGTTTATTTAAGATATGATTGATTGTTTTGCCTTCTTTATTGAGATGCTTTCTTCATTTCTTGATTATTTCTGTGAAATTTAAAAAGCCAAAATAAAACCGAATGTTGGAAATTTAAAAATTATTTGTAATTTTAAATATCTAAATATCCTTTTTTTCTTTTCCTGCCTCTTTCATTTCAGTCCATTTTTATTTCATACAGCTCATAATTTTTCTTTAAGTCGAAAAAGTTCCGGTTGAATTATATTGTAAAATTTCTTTTCAAAACCTTTTTTTTAAATACATTATCAATATATTTCATACGGAGTTTAAAATATTTGTGAAATTTTCCTTTTATTTTGTAGTTGGTTGAAATATTGATTTTATAGAAGTATTGAATTTATATTTTCAGAAATATTTCTCAGTTTTCTCCATTTTTAAAAATAGGTCCAAAATCAACAAAGTTTTGCAAATATTTAAAGATGTTTTTTTTCAATTCAGCCTTTTTCATTTTAATCTATCTACATTTTAAAATACTTATTAGTCTTCTTTTAGTTAAACTTTCTGATTGATTTTTTAAAAATATTCTTGAAAATGCGTTCATAATTCCAAATATCAGTTCTTTTGAAATTTCTTAAATTATTGAGTTTCATTTCTTCATTGAAGAGGTATCTTTTATATGTTCATTAATTCAGTAATATTCTAGCTTGAAAAATTAACAGACTGAATTTTTTTAATCTTCACTTTTAATTTTCAAACTTTTAAGTCTTTCATTTCAAACTTTTAAAAATTATTTTGATATCCAAAAGCATTTTGGTGTCCTGCCAGAAACTTGCTAGATGCAAAGGTTTGAGTAATTGTTATTACATTTGAAAACATTTGTAATGCTGTGTCAATTGTATTATAGTTATGAAAAATCTATTTATTTGATTGTGCTACTATGATGATTTATTGATTGTGCTACTACTATCATATTAAAACTGTTAATATATTAGAAGTTCTTTGCAGTTTCTGTATACTTGTTCTCAATTATTTTATTAATAAAATCATGTTTTTGAATTTGCGAAATTCTATCAAATTTTCTGCATAGATGGAGAAAGCAACGGTTACCATGACTTCCAGCTATTATTACATTAATGATTATCGCGATAACTCTGTTGAAAAAAACATTTAGGATGATATGAGGCCTGTGGAATTCCTATTGTCTGTGATTCTGTGCCCGGAAGACTTCTATCAGAGCCTATGGAATTCTTGCTTTGAGGTATTTCTAGCAACACACCAACTTGCATCGTCTCCCCGTCGTTGTTAAAATATACAGTTTCACAAAGATAGTGAATAATAACAACGACCGAAAGAGAAAACACTAGCTCGGATATCGTTAGAAACTCCTTTTGACAGGAACTCTATAAACGTCAGTATAAGACTTGTGGGCACAGAATCACGGGAATTTTGATTTCCGGGCAGCATTACTAGATTGCAATTTCTAACTGAATAAACTTTTTTTGTTATTGAATGCAGATACTAATTTCCGTGCAGTAATCCGGGATTGTATTGTTTGCTGGAAATACCCATTATAAGGTAGCTGTAGTTGGAGGACCCATTATAAGGTAGCTGTAGTTGGAGGACCCATTATAAGGTAGCTGGGAGGACCCATTATAGTAGTTGTTGGAGGACCCATTATAAGATAGCTGTAGTTGGAGGGCCCATTATATAACCCGATTATATAATATAGCTGAAGAAAAACATTTAGGATTATATGATGCCTGGAGTTTCTATTGTCTATGATTCTGTCCCCGGAATACTTCTACCAGCGTCTATGGGGTCCTTGCTTTAAGATATTTTTAGCGACACCAACTTGCATCGTCTCCCGTCTTTGTTAAAATCTTCAGTTTCACAAAGAGAGTGACTAATTACAACGATCGAGAGAAAACACAAGCTCGCATATCGTCAGAAACACCTTTTTGACAGGAATTCCATAAACGTTAATGTAAGACTTTTAGAACATGGGGATATTTTTAATGGAATGAATTTTTTTAATTGAATGAAGATAGTAATTTGCCTGCAGAAATCCGGGGTTGTATTGGTTGATGGAAAGACCCATTTATATAGTAGCTGTAGTTGGAGGACCCATTATACGGTAGCTGTAGTTGGAGGACGCATTATACGGTAACTGTAGTTGGAAGACCCATTATATGACCCGATTATATATATTACAGCTGAAGAAAAAATTTAGGATTATATGATGCCTGGAGTTTCTATTGTCTATGATTCTGTCCCGAATACTTCTACCAACGTTTATTGTGTCCTTGTTTTAAGATATTTCTAGCGACACATCAACTTGCATCGGCTTTCCGTCGTTGTTAAAATCTATAGTTTCATAAAGATATATAGGTATACTTATAGTTCATAAAGATAGTGACTAATAACACCGACCGAGAGAAAAGCTCGCATATCGTCAGAAACACCTTTTACATGAACTCCATTAACGTTAATACATATAAGATTTGACGAACATGGTGATATTTTTAAATGAATTAACTTTTTTATTGAATGTAGATAGTAATTCCCCTACAGCAGTCAGGATTGTATTGATAGCTGGAAGATATATTTATATGTTAGTTGTAGGTGAAAGACCCATTATATGTTAACTGTAACTGGAAGACTCATTTATATGGTAGTTGTAGCACCCATTTATAGTAGCTGTAGTTGTAAGACCCAATTATAAGGCAGCTGGAAGACCTAATTATTTGATGGAGGAAGTGTCATTTATATGGTAGCTGGCAGGTCCATTTATATTGCAATTGGAATATCCATTCTTTTCTCCAATGCTGTCAGACAAATTGACATATTCTCACCTTCCATCAAGGAACAATAATACAGTAACTGCCAAAACCTAAGAAAATTATTGGCCGGGAAAAATAATCATCTAGTTCTTCTGAATAAACAATATTTTCGTAACAATACAAATCTACACAGCCATACTCAAATAATTAAAATTTTTTAAATTCAGTAATAAATTCTTCAAGACTTGCATCGTACATCTTTGTTTAACGTCCAGGCAAAAACCAATTATTTAAATTTTCTAATTTTCGATATTATGAATATACTGCCTTACAGATTTTATTGTAATTTTTTGCATAAAGATCTGATTTTTTCATAATTAATGTATTAAATTATAACATTTTAAAAATTTCTTGCAGTAGTTTGATAATTAAAAGCTGATTTATTGAGCAATGGTTAAAGTAATTATTATTGCGAGTCTGTAGAATTCTTGTTATTCTATTTTTTTTTTTTTTAGGATCCATCGTTTTGTAGCATTAATTTATTTGAAAAATTATTATTTTTTATGTCTTCGTGAGCTTTACACATTGTCCGATTATATTTTATTTTGGTAAAATTTCTTGCACGGTAAGGATTTTAAGGATGATTTGTGTTGGTGCGAAGTTTCTATCTTGAGTTGGAGTCCTGTGAAGTTATGAGATAATACATTGAAAAACAAAGCAAGTAAAGACTAATAGGTGACTTGCCCAGATATATATATATATATACATAAAGAATTAAAAGAAAGAGACACATAAAGTTTTGAAGTAATCTAAACAAATCGAGGAAGGTTTTTATTTATTCTTCATTTTTTATTCTTTCATTTATATTTAATATATAAACATATAAAAATAAATAAAAATAATTAATAAGCAGGGTTGAAGAAAAAGGTTCGAGATAAATACAAGTAAACAGATAGAATTAATCTAAAAAATAAAAAGAAGTACAACGTAAGGAGAAATGATTGCGAAAACGCATTGGGTAAAATAAGGCGGGAACAAGTCAGGGGTGGGAAGTGGAATCAATTATGAGAGAGGTTCGAGGACGTTTAGCATTTTTGGGGTTTTGGATGTCATAATCTGGGGAGCCTTTTGATTAAATCGTTTTGAATATTAGGATGATTCGAGTAAAATTTATGGGCAAGCTTTTTGAATAAATTGAGGAATTGTTTGCAATTTGAGAGAATGGTGGATATCACTATTACGGAAAAACCAGGGGCATTAATGATCATTCGAAGAATTTTATTTTGCGGGTGGCAAATAATATTAATATTGTTCTTAGCAGCGGATCCCCAAACCGGGCTAGCATATGTTATTGTAGGCCTCATGTAAGTTTTATAAGAACTTTAATGTCTACGGTGGTTGGACAGTTACAACAAATTAAGGGATAGAGGATACGAATGAGTTTATTGAACTTATCGCGGATGTGTGTAATGTGTGGAAGAAAGGTGAGATTTTTATCGAGAATAACACCGAGATACTTAGCTTGTTTTGACCAGATAACAGGCTCTCCGTAGAGATAGTTTGAGAAGGAATGCGTTTGTGTGAGAAAAAGACTGCTTCAGTCTTATCAACATTAAATTTGATTTTCCATTTAATAAGGCAGCACTCAAGAAGATGAATGTAATTTTGAAGGTACTTGAAGAGAAAATTAATGTTGCGGTGTTGTGAAATGATGGCTGTGTCATCAGCATAAAGGCTAAGTGTAGTGTTAGATGTTTTTGGAATATCATTCATGAAGAGTGTGAAGAGATGTGGAGCAAGGACAGAGCCTTGAGGGATTCCAGCAGACTAAGGGAGGAATCGGAGTTATTGACACAGACTGCAGAAAGAACGATTAGTGAGAAAGGAACTGATTAGGTGGATTAAATGATGTGGGAAGTCATAATAAATGAGTTTAAAAATTAGACCATTAACCCAAACACCGTCGAAGGGTTTGGCGATATCAAGGAAGATGACGCCTGTAGAACTTTTTGTAGAAAAACCCTGGGTGATTATTTCGGTGACTCTTAAAAGTTGGTGGGTGGGTGGTGGATAAGTTTTTCTGAAACCCAAATTGGTTGGTAAGGATTTTAATAGTTTTAGCAGAAATTTGTAAGATTTTCTCTTTATGTTAAAGTGGTTTAGGTGCAATTTAAGAATCTTCAATTTCTTGGGAATTCATTAATATCTAACAGGCAGTACCAGATGAGTTACATTTTCAAAAGTGCTTTTATTATTATAAATATCTTCTTTACAGATTTTTTTTTTTTTGTAATTAATGTATTAAATCAGAACTATTTTTTTTTTTTAATTTTTGAAATTACTTTAATAAGTCCAAATACATGCTGTGTTATTGACGATTGGCTAATATTGTTTATTTTTTATAAGAATAATAATTTTTGAAAAGGAACTTATTATTGTGATTTCAGTCGTGGGGTTATTTTTTCTGCTTCCTTAAGATACGTCGTTTTAAACCATTAATTTTCCTTTTGAAGAATGATTCATTTTTTGCGTTTGGTCGCTTGGTGCATTGTTGTTCGCTTACTTTTTCCTTTGAGAAAATTTCTCGCACATGAGCATTAGAGATGTTAGCAGATGTGGCAGAAATTTTTTAGGTGCTTCAGGTACGGGTTCAATTTCCTCCTGTATTGGGTTAAGTAAGGGCTTGAAAGCCAATTTTTTTTTCTTCAGATAGTGTTGTACCCGGTGTTCATGAATAAACGCCTTTTTAGGAGGTACGCAAAGTCAATTGTGGGTGATTTCGCTGTTGGTTCAGTAGTTTTGTATACTCCAGAAGTTTGGGTATGACTATTGTCAGTAGCAACAAACGTTTGAACAGTTTTGTCAACAACTGAAGTATTCTGAGTCTGAGAATACTCATCCAACTGATTTAATGATGTTTGTGTTGACATTTCTTTGGATGAGCGTGTTGTTTGAGAATACTTATTGAAATGTAAAGCACCTACCTGGATGCCTTTGTCCTCTTTAGCGACGGTTAGATGGCGATTGTTTTTATTCATCCAGGCATTTTCTTTGCATATTTGGCAAATAAGTTCAATGACGCAGATGTAGATTGCCAATAACATCGTATAAGAGGAATCGCCAAATAGGAATAAATTCGTAGCGAACCAAACGAAAGGAAATGTGACGAGATAGGCGGTTGTTTTATCCAAATCCATGATTGATGATTTTAAAAGCACCTTTTCTACTTCGTTTTGAAGGAATGAACGAAATTTTTTTATTGTTGGCTTATTATATACGTCTTTAGCAATGGAATATTAACTGTAATTCAACAAAGTTTTAATTGTTGTAAAAAAAAAAAAAATTTGATGAATTGATTTTAGATTGTTAAAATGTTGTTTGTTTTACACTCTGTTGAGGGACCGTCCGTTGTTGGAATGAAACATTTTGACTAATATTTTGAAATACTTAAAATGCTATTCAATTAAAATGATTACTTTATTCATTAATAAATACAATATGATTGCATATTAAAACAATTGTGCCCTTTTTAAAATAAATTTTATTTATGTTAAAAATTCAATATACGTGCAGACAATTTGTCAAATTAAAAATACCATTTCAAACATTGAAATTTTTTTAAGTATTCTAAGAAGGAATGTGAAAAATTTTAAATATCTTAAATCTTATTATTATTAAAACGTTATTATTGCTGCAATTCCTGACAGTTTTTCTTTTAAAGAAAAGAATTGTGATAGATAATTTTAGATTTTGATAAAGGATTAAACAATGATCTTTTATTTTGTTATAATGTAAGCGTTTAAGTGTTATAAAAATATTTAAATTATTATATTACTATAATTTATAGTGAATAAAGAGAATAGATCACTACCAGGGTCGGATTTTCCTATAGGCTAACTAGGCTTCAGCCTAGGATCTCAAGATCAAGAGGGGCCTACATTCAAATTGTCAGCAAAATTAAAATTATACTATTCTAAAAACAGTAAACACTAAAACACTGAATCAAAAATAAGGAGAAATTCTACACATATGAATAATAAACAAACTTAATAAGTAATTTACAAACTTAAAAATGGGAGGTGAAAGGGCCTCATAAGTGAAATAGCCCAGGGCCTCTTTTCACTACACAATAAAAAGAATGAATTTTTGATATAAATTGTAATTTCAATAATGTAAATTTAACTATGTTAATGATTATGTGGAGGTTTTCAGGGTATATTTACCCCATAGGTACTCCGAAACAGATACGTCCATTTTCTTTTCCGTCTATTAAGCATTAGCAGATAAGTTAGATACACCATGATATACCATGGTACATGCGAAATAATGACATTTTGGCAGCTTTGGATATTACTACGGTTAAAAATTTTATTCACAAAATAACCACAAATTTTTGTGATAACACTCTTAACAATCCAAATCCTTTAGTTAAAAATTACCTTAATATGACATAATGCTACCTACCAACAATAAACGTCCGCGCACCTCTCTGAACATACTAAATAAATAAATATTTTATTCAGCTCTATTTATGTGTTGATTTTATTCCCCCGATTTTATTTTTATTTTTCTTTCACTTCATTTACTGAGCAAGCCATTTCTCTTATCATTTACCCGCAAAGGAATCATCAAGATAGAGGTATAGGGAGGCTAACGCTGCCAAAATACTTCAATAATGTCAAACTGTCTGTAGCTTCAATATCAATAACATTCATTTCATTAAAACATTTTATACGACGAATTGAACGTGATGTTCTGTAGATATGCTACTTTTTCGGCAAGACAGAAATATAGTCAGAAATGAAGATTTGGGTTTTTGAACGCATTTTCAAACAATTGTTCTCTGAATCTTTCATTTGAATGCAGCTCTCTGTTTCATTGTAATTATAGTTCGTCTTTCTGAATATTATTATTTTTATTTCAACCAAAATGTTTACAAAAACTCTGTATTTATAATACACATACAATTTTCTAATACATTTTATTTGAAATTCACATACATTTTATTTGAAACTAAGTAAGACAGTTTTAATTACGAATATATCATGCAATATGAGCTATAGATTCACTAAATGAATCTTATAACTCAATGAGTGTGATTAAATTTTCTAAGAAACATAACATAAGGTTACATACGTAACATAACACACATGGAAACATTACTTAAAATGTGGTAGTGAACTTCTGTTAATTCGTATATTTAAAAAGTTCGAGAAAATATAAACCTATTTCATGGTTGACCATTACATTAAAATTCTTGAACTAATATCCCACTAAGAAGTTAAATATTGTTGATTAACATACCTTTTCATTGTAAATAATAACGTAGTGAGTATTTTAATTTCGAGTTATAGAAAATCTGTTGCTTATAAATTGGGAATATGAAAATTTTCCTATAAACATATCCTTGTCAAAGAATATCTGACATTCTTTGACAAGGCAAAGGTTGTGTATTTAAGGAGTGTTGAGGAAAACCTAACGATGAAAAAGTTCAGAGGAGATGAGAAATTTCCCTTTGCTGAAGAGGCAGAGAAAGTTAAAAAGTTTGCATGCTTCTGTTACGAGGCTATTAACTTAACCTTCTTGGGCCTGATTGGTCGAGTGGCTAGCGCTCTGGAGCTCAGTACCACAGGTTTCGGTTCGAGACCCGGCGGTGTCATGGATGCTTGTAATGGTTCGGAATCCACTTTAAGCAGTAGGTCCCGGTCTCATATGAATGTAAGAGCGTCACGGAGCAAAAGTCAGACTTCTAACTATGGGTGCTCCATCACAACAGAAGCTGCCTCATTTCCCTCCATCCATGAGTAGATCACTCATGGGATGCCCGTCCGGCACTGCAGGACATTGAGGATTAGTCACAAACAAACAAACAACTTTACCTTGCAAAAATTCCTTGAAACGCTCGAGGAGTGATTAACTCTATAGTGACTTTTAGTGACTCTTTAGTGCGCAGATAAAAGTCAGGCAATAATTTTTAGAAAAGGTAATCTTCAACCCCTAGTGATGGATTATACCTGTTTGACGAACCAATAGAAGGGCTTCTGAAGTGAAGTACTTAGATCTTATTATCGATAAAAAAAATTAAATTTCAATAGTCACATTAATCATATTAAAAATAAATGCTGGAAAAAAATTCACTTCAGACTACACTCCCAGCAGCGTTCCCACTTTCAGTCACATTTTCTCTTGCAATTCCCATAGCTTGATCGTCATCAACTTCATGACTTTCTTAATTAAATTTTTTTTCCAGTTTTTCTGATTTTATAATTGAAATAGGCTTATTTTAAATTGACTAAAATTTTTAATTGATACTTTAATTTATTTTTTGCAACTGTAGATGTGCTCTAGTAAGCACAGGAACATTGACCTTATTCAATCTCGAGGCTTTTAACTGTGACCGAGAAGCTATTAACTGTGACTGACAACAGCGGTAAATACAAAGCACGAAGTGAAATAAACCAGCTCAAGTATTTAGATCAAAGTCTAGTCAAGAGAAGTATCTAGTCCAATTTGATGTAAGCAACTTGTAAGGTAATGTTTTTTTTTTTTTTTTTGTTCATGTGATGTTTATTAGTTCATTATAATTTAATGAATTAAAATTTAAGCATAGGAATAAGCAGGTAGTGACCATGTTAAACCAATAGTGGTTAAATTCTGTTACTAGGTTAATTCAACCACGTTGTGTCAGCCAGGTTCCCTTAATTTTATGAAACGTGGTATACTGAATCTTCTTACGGAATCATTACAGATGAACCATTTCCTCCTCTAGATGATATAGTTTTCAATTTTACAGCCCATCAAACTTTCATTAAATTTTTTTACCCATAAAATATAAGGGTATTCCTATCTGGAGTGATATTTTTATGTCCTTAACCACTTTAAATTTTTTTTTTATTTCTTTTATGAGATACATAACATTTTTATGAGATACACAATATTTTTATACATAACATTAATTTATATTTTTCTACTTTGGGAAAATAGTTGTGAATCAGTGTTGCACAAAGTAGAAATTGAAGGCTTGACAGGTCATTAATCAGATAATAAATTGGAAATGACAGTTGCTGTAATAATATTTTTTAATTAAGCAAAGTATCTAGTTAAAATAAAACTTCAACAAAATAATTTTACAATCCTTTATTTTTGCTCAGCTGATTATATATATATATATATATATATATATATATTATTTGAGGCAAGACTTAAAAAAAGGAATATTTCAAAAGGCTTTATTTACGCTATAAATAAAAAATAAATTCTGCCTCCCTTGCATATCATTGAATCTCTTTGAAATTTCACATAACTTGTCAATGAAAGCACCAAGATTTCAGAAAAATTTTGGTGAAATATTGAACTTATCAGAATCTGAGTTATCAATGTCAAAAAAGTTTGCATTTAAAATAAACCTTAAGATGCCTCCTTTCGTCATTGCTAGGGGGAAAAAAAATATTTTTCATTTCTTGATGATGGCTTTTATACATATTATCTACGATTTTCTGAAAGAAGGCTGTCAATAGATTATGTTTTCAATTTCTTCCAAATTCTAAGATTTATTTTTTTTAAGAAGTATTGCAGCAGTTCTGCATAACTAAAAGCATTACTTTATTATTTTTTTCTCCAGCTAATGACATAAATATGGTAAAATGTGTAATAAGTTAATAATGAGAATTCAAATAGTATTTTTGCCAGTTTTTCATTTAAGTTTATGTAAATTATCAGATTATTATGAAACTGTTAGTGTGTTCAGAATCTTAGACAGAATGGTTGCTTAGATGCTGTAATCGGTGTATTGAGAGGTGTGGTTTGTCACTCTATTATCTTGTGCACACTTTAGGCTAAATAGACCGGGACCTACAGTTTAATGGATTCCGAACCAACAAACATCTATGCCACCGCCAGCTATGGAAAGCCTTTTGTACCAATGGCCAAAGCGGCAGCCAGTTGGTCATCAGACCACAGTGTCTCGAGAGAGTAAATATGCACTTGAGTATATGCAATCCAGATTCGAAGAGGACATGGCTATTTAAAATTTTAATAGTATTTGAGGATTTAATCAATAAAATTGAAAAGAGAATTTACTATCAAAATCTTAATGTATCATATATAATGGCCTCAAACATGATCTAAATAGGGTTTATAAAATTACCAGATTTCTGAGGCAGTAAATAGTAGGATGTTTTTTTAATCTTTACAGCATATACTATTTGAAAATTTCTTGTCATTCTGTCACAGGAATAGAAATTATTCAGCTACCAAAAGACATTTTTATTATAATTTAAAATTGCTAAATTTTGAAAAAAATTAATAGTTTGGAATACTTATCAAAAAGTCTTTACAAAACAAAACAGATTGTTGAAAATTTTAAAACATTATGAAAATGCTAACTTAGCCCATTTTATTCTTATTGGATTAAATATCAATCAATAAGTCCTTAATGGCTATTAATCAATGAAAATCAATTGTAAAATTATTTTTCTAAAGATTCCTTTTCTCTCTGTAATTTTTTTTTATTATGAGAGAAGCTTATTTAAGTCAAAGGTTTTGTTTCGCTAATAACTCTAATAATATTGTAATTATACTTAGTATTAAATTTCCTTTAGATGCCCAATACTATCAAGAAAGAAAAAGACGACTCTAAAATGTTTGATATTTTTCTTCCAAAGGACATGCATAAGCTCCTTCACAGGAAGCGTGTAGTATTTATGGGCGATTCAGGTAAGATATAAAATTATGTTTATTTAAAAATAAGGATTGCAACACTTGTTTTCAAAACAGTTTTACATATAGATATCTTGAAATATTTTATATCAATATTATCCATAATTATTTTATTAATTCAAATTTCATTTTCAATAAAAAAATTAATTTTACTTGGTAATTTTGCAACTATTCAACCAACAAATTTTATTTTATTTCTGACATTTTTTATATATTTCAAAAATAAATCATTTTAATAAAAATAAACATATGTTTATAAATAATGTGAGATTTTTTTCCAGATATGAGAGCTCTCTACAAAGATTTCATTTGTCTTTGGCATAATTCAAAGTATATCCCAAACCGCATCCTTCAAAATAAAGTAAACACAATTTTTTAAAATTTCATCGTTTACTTAATACTTTAAATAAGATTAAAAAATGTTTTGCTTTAATTGCTTTGGAAATTATAATCTTTAACTTTTGGGACACATTTTAAGCATGCATTTATTTATATGAAATTACCTGTATAAGCAACATAATGGAAAGTGTTTTGCATATAATATTAAGGCAAAAGTGCTGTATACAATTTTATCCAGCATTAATTTTTCTTTCAATTTTATCAACCCAGCAGGATTTAACTAAATTTTAATTTTTTAAAATAAAATTTCTGTTATATAAATTTTAATACATTAAAATATTAGTATTATTATTATGGCTAAAAAGTAATATTATTTGTAAATCTAAATATTTGCTGACTTTTCAATTTTATTATGCAGATTTTTAGAATTAATGGAAGATACTCTTTTAAATCTTGTCAAATCTTCATAGGCTGGCTATGTGCAGGAACTTACTGCCTATTTGCAGGAACAAAACTTTTGAAAATATATATTTTCTAACATACTTATAGAATTTTCACTTTTATTTTAGAATTAGTAACATATATATATTTTTAACATAGGCCATCCTGTAAATAGCTTCTGTGAGTTTTTAAAATATTGTTATAAATTGTATCAAAAAGCATTAAACCCCAGTATCATCATTTAATGTCATGGATTGTGTCTAAATATACTAGTTTAATATACTCTAAAATTCTGCTATTATTATGCCATTGAAACAATTATCTGACACACAATTAAAAAAAAAAAAATCATTTTTACCAATTATTAAAAATGTTAGGTAATCAGAACTCTACTTCTCGATGTTCATATTCAATTTGAATTTCATTCAATTTTTGAACATTGAAAAGATGCCACCTTAGCCGATAAAAATTATAAGTTCTTTTGCTGGTCAGAAAATTTAGCGTTTGTGACAACTTAGCCTTTGTGCCACATCAACAAATTCTTTTCTTCCCTCTCCCCTTCACTCTTTAATTCTCAGTGGGAACACAGCATAATGGTAAGCTGCTTTGCATTGCTTCTTATTCTGTTACTTCACTGATAATAAGATATTTTATTTTCTGACTGTGAACAAGTAGAATTCCTCAGTTCTAAAAAAAAAAAAAAAAATGAATCAATTAAAAATTTTACTAGCTGATATTTAAACATTAATAAATCATTCTATATTAAAATATGTGAAAGCTTTTAACGAGTGCTTGGTTGTTATCCCATAACAATTAATTTCGGCCTATTCCAAAAGTTTATCCTGATGACTTCAAAACAACAATTAAACTTAATGATTATAACCAGAAATTAATCTCAAGAATTAAAAATATTCTTCTAGCACTAACAGGTTATTAAAAATTGATTGCAATTCCATTCTATAGCTGCTATTATATAAAGATTTTTGAATCTGTAGAATACTTAATACCTACTCTCATATGAATACTTAAGCTTTCTGATATAAAATATGAATAATATTTTTGATTTACTTCTTGGCTTTTTAAGTTCATGAAATTTTTCCAGTGTTAAATTTTTTTATATTTGTGCGAGCTTCAGAAGCTCTAATGGTTGCTTTTCTATTAGCTGAGTACCAGGCAAAAATATTTAAAACTGCATCATGTATGCAAACTTTTTACCGCAAATTACTTGATGCATGATGGTTAATTTTATTCTGATTAGCAATGAATTGGTAGCATTGAATGTAAAAAGTGATCTGCTAATAAAAACATTCAAATTTCCCAATCTGTTTAGTATTGCTTATTTATATTAGCATAAAATGATTTGCCATTCCTCATTAAAAAAAAAAAGATTGTAAAGGTGAGTGTTAATACACAGACATAAAAAAAATGCTAGATCTGCAATTTGCTTAAAATTAAGATTAAATAAATAATTTTTAATAAATATCTCCTTTTTTATGTATATATAGCAAGAAAGCACAGTGTTTGATGACAAACTAGTTTCCCGTAGCTTGGAAACTAATGGACGCTATTATAGAGAAGAACGAGAGGCTAGACTTGGGAATCTACAAGTGAAATTTTTCTACTTAACTAAAGTATACAGTAAATATGTGGAATACATCTTGACAAAAGTCAGTAAAAGTTCATATCCTGATATTATAATCATGAATTCCTGCCTTTGGGACTTATTACGGTATGGATCTTTAAGTTACTTTTATTGTTAAACAAATGATAATAATTTTTTTTTTATATTAACATTTTGACTCTTTTTTATTTACACTGTCTTAAGTTAAAATACATTTTCTATATATGTGGCTAAATGAATTTGATTTGAATAATTTTATGTTACCCATTATTACATAATACAATAGAATTAATACATTTTCTTGTTAAAATTTTCAATTTTTAATCTTGTTTTATTTGTATTTTTCTTTTAAAATTATCCAACTGGAAAATTTCGGGATTATTGTAAAATAAAATCAATCATGTTAGTTTATCGTGACAAAAAATATTTAATGAAAAACATAACGTAATTAAAAAAAAAATGTTTTCACTAAATAATTTATACATTTCTTTTAATCTGAATTTAACCTAATTTATTTTTAAATGGTTTTTTTTATTTTATTTTTTTTAACTCCGGAGACCTATTAAAGATATGTTGAAGTCAAAAAATCTCATATATAGTGGATATATGGCAGATTCCACTTACCAATTATTTTCAAATGTTACTGAAAATAATAATGGCAAATCAAACTGTTACAGCATATTTTCGTAGTCAAAATGAAATCTCATCTTTTTAGAAACAATGTTTACTAGTAACAATATTTTTATTTTGGGAGATGCCTCCTATTTATTTAATTTTATTTCGTTCATGATTGTTTTGATTGCTTTATAATTTCCTATAGAAAATGGAAAAAGGTTGTGATAATAATATTAAAGATGATAATAATTCCCTTTTGTTATAATAACAAAACTGATTTAGTAAATTTATGTTTTGTTTTCTCATTACCTGTCTCCTTAGGAACTGGGATTCTTCAACCTCTTTCCTATTTTCATTAAGTGGAATGATGATCTTAATAAAATGTTGAAAATGAGTCTTGTATATTCATTCTAAACATGTCAACAAACACCACTTTCTTCTTAAACCTTAATCTTTCAAATCAATCAAATTGCTCTGCAGAAAATTCTCCCATGAACATTTGTTGTATCAATAGATTTATTTCAGTGAAAATCTTTTTACATAGCCAAGCTAGAAAATTAACTTTTATGGTTGTCAGAGAAAAGTTATCTGAGTCAGTCATTTCAAATTTGCTCTGATATCATGTTTTCTGTTAAAATAAATATAGATTATTTTTCTTATTAAATCAAATGTTTTATTATTTTAATTCATATGTATATATATTTTTAACTTAAAATCATAAAAGTGGATGATGTTGACAAATTTCTAACTTAATTATCTAATTTACCT
Organism: Caerostris extrusa; assembly: GCA_021605095.1. Taxonomy (NCBI): domain Eukaryota; kingdom Metazoa; phylum Arthropoda; class Arachnida; order Araneae; family Araneidae; genus Caerostris; species Caerostris extrusa. Next base: position 25,652 of record BPLR01015810.1, read on the forward strand.
TCCTAACTTATTTTAAATTTGTTCAACTATCAAAAATTATATTTTTAAGTCTTTTGCTGAATATCTTTTGTTAATTTTATTTTATAAATAAAGTTTAATTAAGATTGATGGCATTTTTTACTTATTAAAATGTTTGATTTTCTTAGAACAAAAAAAAAAATGAATAAGTGTTCATGGTCATATCTATGCACAATTATTTTGAGATTTTGTTCTTGAAAATAAATATTCCTAATAGTTAGAAAAACAAAATCACTTCACTATATTGATTAGGCTATTTTTTTTTTTTTTTTTTTTTTTTGATAAGGGTAATCATTTAACAATTTTTTAATTATGTTTTTATTCTTTAATTTTTATTTTTCAGGTGGGGTCATGATGGAGTTGAAGATTACAAATTTAATTTGTATTATTTATTCAGAAAGTTAAAAAGAGTTATGCCAGGATGTTTAATTATTTGGATTACTACTCCTCCTGTTGGTAATGAAATGATAGTTAGCCTTGTTGAAGAACTTAAGTTTTTAAAACATTCCTTACACTTACATATTTTGGAGGCCAATGATCATGCTAAACAGGTTAGTGTAATTTTATTTATTCAATAACTTTGCATATGTACTACTGTGCCCAAAAAGTGAGTCCAATTATTTTGAGTTTAGGGAATAGCCAGTAGTCGCACGGTGTGAAGACGATGATTGTGGAACGATATGGGTTTCATTTTTGGCGAAAAGTCACGAAGAATCAATGCAGTGTAAGCGGCGCATTCAGTCTTTTCGATTTTTTTTGCTCAAAATGGAATTTACTTTGAAATTCTTCCCTTCCTTTTGAAATTCCAACATCAGCAGCAAGGTCTAATTGTAAATTGAAGGTTTGCAAGCACCAAATCTTTAATTTTTTGGAAGTGAGCTTCGTTAGTTGAAGTTGATGGTTGACCAGAGCTCTTCGTCTTCAACCCATTCTCTGCCTTCTTAGAACTGTTTATACCACTTCTAAACATTTCTTTCTGATATAGGAATGCGTACTGAATGCCTTCCGTAACATTCTATACGTTTCCGCAAACAAAATTTAATGGCAATTCTTATCTATCTTGAAATTTCATAAAAATATCGGGAAATTGCTGGCAAGAGCATTTTGCGCCAAGTTTATGAGTTGCCAGGCTTGTGCGGCATCGCCATAGGTGCTTGGCAATTTGGATTTTTACTTCCTTTACAGCTTGTTTTATCTATGACGAGCTGTAACATTTATAATTTCATATTTAAACCTATCTTTGACTAGTGTGTGGTTTGTCTTGTGCTCTGCTTGTACTCATGCTATTATTTGTACTTGTGGTATTTGTTTCAGCTGATTTAGAAAATTAAGGATTTTAATGTTTTAGATTATTTTATTATTAATAATCATTTATTATGTATTAAGCTTATTCATTTATTGTGATTCCTTAAGTCTAATATCACTATCCTGCATTGATTGGTATTTATTATTTATGTATTTAATTACTGAAAATTAAGTCTAATGAATTATTAAAAAATTGCTTATATTTTTATTAAAGCATAAGTTTTAAAATGGAACAATTAATTACTTTTGATTTAAGTAATATTTTGACATTTTTTTACACTTGGAGCACTTTTTAGTTATTGAACTGTTTTAAAGTTTTAAGCAAAGATCATTATAACTTTTGCTGTTAACATAATTTAACTTTTGTTGCAAAGAGTAATTTTAATGCAAAGTAGAAATGCAAAATTTTCCAGTATTTTTGCATATAATGAATATAATATAATGTTATAAAATTTTTTTAGATCTATTTTTTTTTTTAATTAAATTTCATTAAAAATTTTTTCATATTAAGTAACTGGTAAAAGTGTTTTTAATAACATCTATTGTACACTTGTAATGATTCTAAGTAAAGGGAATACCAGAAAACTAATATAATTACTAGCTGTAAGTTCAGTCAGGGAAATTTTTTTCCTTGTAGTTTCTGTAGCCTTCATGTATATAGCAGTTTAAATGCCTTAGTGATAGAAGTACATGTGAAAATAATGTATTGAATGCCATATGAATGCTGTAAGCTAGAATCTTAGTATACTGGCTTCAGTTAATGTTTTTTTTTTTTTTTATATACATACAATTTAGAATGACTTTTATTTATTTGTTTAACATTATTTTTAATCTATTAAGAATGGCCAAGTAAATCTATTTTTTATTGTATGATTATTAATAATATTCTAATTTAATATATTGTGATTTTGTGTATGATAGGTTTGTCATATACAAAATTAAGAAACAGTTAACAGTCTTGCATTATTACAATCATGATTTAAATTAAAAAATTTTTTTTTAAAATATGTATCATTTAGGGAAACAAATTAATATATTTTCTGATTTTTTTGCCTATTTACTGTGTGGTTATTGTCTGAAGTATAAAATTTATAATTATTTCCGTCAATTTTTATCTATTTATAATTGCATGTTTTTCTATGTGATTGTTCTTCACTCACTTTTCATGCGTTGTAAATATCATCATATTTAATTTTATTTGTTGGAAGGAGAACAGTTGCAGATGACTAATTTTTTTAATTAAAAAAATATAAATTAGTTAACTAACACTGGCATCAGTTTCTACTATAGTTATATTTTTCTATATTTCATACATAAGTAATATTTGAAAAAATACATTATGATTTAATAGTTACTTTTCCCTTTAACTTTAATTGACATGTGATTTTTATGCTTGTCAGATCTCAATATGTGAATTTATATATATTTAATACTATAATTTTATTCATGTAATTAATTTTTATAGAAAATTTATTCATATAATTTTATCTGAAAAAATTTATTTCATTTTTAATTGAAAAAAAAAATATTATTTTGCTTCTAGGTAGTCATTAAGAATGGATTTAATGTGCTTGACATTCACAATCACTGGCAAATGAAGGTTCATCAAAGAACTGATGATGGTATGCGTTGGAAACCAGAAGCTATACGTTTTGTGACAAACCTGCTTCTTACTCGTATTAGTTTATCCTATAATTTTCCTCTTCCTCATAGGTAAGAAGAATTTCTAGATTCATATCTTTTCTCATTACAAAGACATTATGGGAATGTCAATTACTATTATTGTTAACAAAGCAAATGTTTAGATTTGGGTTCTTATAATTTATTTAATTTTTTGCTTGCTACTGATCTATTTAATTTTCATTTTCTTTTCAATTAATAACATAATGCATTGAAAAATAAGTTTATTCTTCCAGATATTGTGGGTAGTAGTTAAATTAAAATTTTAAATTACATAATATTAAATGTAAGGCATTAAAAAAAAATTATACTTTTAAAACAGTTTTGCATCCCATCAATTTAACTAGCACCTTAACAAGTAATTGATTTGCCCTCCCTACAGTTAAATTTAATATTTACGATTCAATGCAGTCTTGGTTGGACTATGCATAAACCATTTTCAAGGTCTTCACAGTGCGATTTGAATTCAATTCTGTTCAACAAAGGCAAAGGTTGTTTAATTATAGGAGTACCTGGGGAGAAGAATTTCCCCGCATCTCCTGTTGCTTAGTTAAAGGTTAATATAAATTTGCAATAAAGGAGTTGAACTTAAGAGAAGATTTAACTTTAAACGTTAAAGTAGAAGATATAATTGAGGATGAACCATAGATCAGAGTAAAAAGAGAAATATTTCAAATAATCCTTTGCTCAATGCTTGAATTGGACAGCTAGATTGAAAGAATCGGCTAAAGTGAATAATATTCTAGCATTGATTTAAAATGCATTAGTCTTAAAATTTCATTATTTCTGTACTTAAAACATTTCATTTATTTATTACAATTCATTTTCTTTTTAATAATTTTGTAGATATGAATCTAGTACTATGGAAGAACAGAAATTAGGATCTGAATACTATAAAAAGGATGCAGATATAGAACCAGAAAGAAAGGTATTAATTTTAAATTATGCAATGCAAACTAAGTGTAAATCTTAAATAATTATAGTTTATTACAAAGAATGGTTAAATTTACTTAAAAATATTTTAATTTAAACTGATTCCCTTTTATTGCTTTTTAAAATTCAGATTTACTGGAAATAAAATTGCAGCATAAAATTTATAAGAATATAGTTATTTATGCACATTTTACATTGTTTAAAATCTTAATAATTAAATGGAATTTTATGAATTAAAATTTATTATTCGTTGAAAAGACAAATTTTGAATCCTTAAATAATAAATTTTATTTCTAAAGTATATGTTGATTTAATAGAAAAATTATCTAAATTTGTTAAATGTTTGACATAATTATTAACAGAATTTATAATGTTGTATCTGTATGTGATGAAATACTCTTTTTTTTTTTAATCTTTGGGGAAAATTATTTCAGGAAATTGTAAATTTCCAAACGCTGTTCTCAATATTCCCAAACACTCTTCTTAAGGAAAATTCTGGAAAGAGAAGAAACTTATGGAGACACTATAGAGATGAAACAGTTCATTCTTTCCTGACTAGAGAAAGAAAAAAAGTCAGACGCAGACATAGACGCCAATGGCAGCAGCAGCAGCATATATCCAGAGATTATTCTCAGCCTCCTGTTGATTCTTTCGTTCCTAATTTTGGTTGCAATTCACTCGCAAGAAATGTGTATTATTATAATAACCAATATGATCTTGTACCCCCTTATCGTCCTGCCATTTTTTACAGTATAACAGTATCTAGTCAGATACCTCTTCCACCACATGGCCTTCATGGCTATGATTTTGAAAATTCTTGTTCTTTATTGAATGATCCTGTTCTCACTTCTTCAGGAATTTCTGTCTGATTTTAGAAAAGGCAACAATGATTTTTATTCTATAATTACAAAGTATTATAGAATAAATGTCTCTTCAACCATGATCTCTTTTAGTTTTTTGTGATAGCATATTGGATGTGTTCTATGCTAAAACCCTACAAATTTCCTCGTTCCTCGAAATCATTAAACTTATAAATCATTCAATCAAATTATTGTTCTTTTAATTGAATGGGTTATAATTCTTTTTTTTTTTTTTTATATCCAAAGTTTTTCTTTTTCTCATTTTAAAATATTTATCATATGTGCTTAGATTATAGTTTACGTGATTGCATGTATGTTTTGTAATTGTGATAAGTTATTAAATGTAACCAGCTATTATTAGTTGTGAATATTCAGTAACATGACTTTTTGCTTTGAACAAGGGTTTCTATTTATTTGTTTTTTTTTTTTTAAACAAAATTTTACAAACTTATTATTTTTGTTTTTTAAAAGCGTTCTTTTTAATATATTATATTTTGTCTTGGGTAATATATTTAAAAAGAATATATTACTTTGATGTGATACTATTGTCCTGGTGTGTTGTTTTTTTTCTTGTTCTTGTACTTCTATTTTGTGTTCTATTTCCATGTTCCTAATAAACAAGAATACTGTAATAATACCTTTTTTTTTATCTTAAAAAAGCTTGAAAAAAAAAAAAACAACTGAACAAAATTTGTTTGTGATATTTTTTCAAACTTTCTTGTCTGAAAAAAAGTGCCAAATGAATAACATCGATTTTTGATGTTGTATTTTTATACTTTTGTACAATTGCCTTGTTGTGTTTTCTTTTTGTAATAAATTTTTAAATACTATGTTCCTTCTTTTTTTTTTTATTTAAAGTAATTTTTTTTTGCGTTTGCCAGAATATAGCTATGGAAAAGAAAGATCTGAATATAATTTAATATTTATCGTTTATATTGATCTAATTGTTTAACGTACAAGTAGCAAAGCTTTTATCGAAAAACAAAATTATGAAAAAAATATATTAATACTCTTAGGTAAATAATGAAGTATTAAACTTAAAACAACATTTTTTCAATTGCAATAATTTCTTTTATGATATTCTTGCACTTTGAAAGATTGACTATTAGCATGCATATATTTTAAAATTATAAATTCACTCAGACATTTAATCAATATTTAGAAGCTTTTTTAAAAGTCCTTTTTTGTGTTTTTAAGTATTATTAGAATGTATGTATATTAGCACAAGTTACAATTGCTTGCTTTCTGAAGCATTTAAAAAAATATAATTTTTGAATGTTTTCAAATATCTCGTATGTGCACTTATTTTCTGTAAATTTTATTTAACGCTGAGGTTTAATAATAATATGTTTATCCATAAAATCTTATCATGCTGCCCACTTAAGTCCATTATTATAGCCACCAATTCAATGAGTCATCGTTATTCCATAGAGTAGATAGAAACAATATTACTGTAATAGCACTTTCATTTACAGTTTTCATCATTTACTTGTCATATTAAATAAAATTTATATAATTCTTTACAGGTAATCCAATATGCAGCACTGTAATAATGCGCTGTATAACATTCAACACTACTTTTACTCGCTACACTCGTTATGTAGTATGCTGCAGTTCACAAGTTAAATCAATAGTTACTGGCCACAGTATTGATGATTAACATTGAGCCATGGGCGGAGTTTGTTAAACATCATAGTTATGTAATTATTTTTTATGAGTAAGATACATTATGTACTTTTCATTTATATACCAAATGTCATACCTACCATAAACTTATAAACCTCATATATAAAAGATTCATATACCTTGTATACCAAACATTATGCATACTATTTTAGATTTTGTACGATTTTAATTTCATGTACACAAAAATCGACTAGAACATTATGACCTATTAATCTGGTAAAACTATATGTTTTACCAGATTAATAGGTCATAATGTTCTAGTCGATTTTTTGTGTACTATATATTTTATTTTAACTATATATTTTATTTTATATTATTATCTGGTAAAATTTATAGTCATTTTAAATGCATAATTTTTGTGTAATTCATTATTTCCCACGCATTTATTGAATAATTTTTAATTTTGATAATCTGTGAAGTTACAAATTTCCAACAAACAAACAAAAAAAAAATATTTCAAATACAGAGATTCAAATGTACCATCATGCTGTCATATTCAATTTTCTTCACTGTTCTTGGTAATTCATCATTGAAATTATGTTACAGGGCATTTGCTTAGCATCTTCATTTATAGCATATGCACATTCTACCTTTGCACCTGCCAGAAACATTACCTGTACTTCTACAATAATGACTGCATCCTCTTGGGTTTCCGGGACATCCTCTGCTGGATTCTTCCACGATCACGTCTCTGTCACCAAAATATGATGTCTGTACTTGGGGATCTGCAAAATTCGAAACTATTTATTTTAAAATTAATTGTCATTAATTTAATATTAATTGAAACTTTTAATTTGGATGGTTTTTAATGAATGTCTGATTAATAGATGCGATAAACGTTTTTTGTGTAATAATAGTAACAAATTTGTAAATAAGTAAAATTGATGTGCATTGCAAAATCATCCTTATTTAGGTATTCTACACGACTGAAATGATAAATTCGTGTATGCGCATCTGATATTTTCCACTGAATACGAGAGCCATGGTTTCTATACTACTGCGTCCAAAAATTAAGACCAATTATTTTTTTTTTTTCAAAGATTCTGTATTTATTCTTCTAAATTTATTTCATCGCCTTCAAAGTAATCCCCTCCGGACACAATGCACTCGCCGAAATCAGTTTTAGGTTTGGAAGGATATAGACATATCATCGAAGGCATTCAGTGGTAAACCTGGAATGATATAAACATATCATCGAAGACATTCAGTGGTAAACCGGGAATGATATAGACATATCATCGAAGGCATTCAGTGTAAACCTGGAATGATATAGACGTATCATCGAAGGCATTCAGTGGTATACTTGGAATGATATAGACATATCATCGAAGGCATTCAGTGGTAAACCTGGAATGATATAGACATATCATCGAAGGCATTCAGTGGTATACTTGGTACTAAATAAAGAAAAGTTAGGAAAGTTACAAATAAGAGTCAATTTCACATTTAAAAAAAATTATTTTGCTAAACGAATGATAAATTAAAAAAGCAGTATTTTTTTTTTATCACTACAAAAAATTATTGCAGCAATATTACCATATAGAAAAAAACATAAATTAAGAAATTTATTGGCCATTTTACTCACTGATAGGTGTCACAGTAGCTCTGCAGCGAGTGCTTTCAACGCAACGACCAGATTTGTCTCTTGAGAATCCCGGAAGACAGTCGCATCCTGGGAGGCATTCGTAATCCTGGGTGCAAAAGATTCCTGGATTTTCACAAACGTTGCAAGGGTTGACGCACTCCACAAACATCTCATTGTCGATATCACAAAATTGTCCACATGAACATTGCAACACTAGAAGCAAAAAAAAGAAAAAAATATAGAACAGACAGACAGTTTGACACTATTGAGGCAGTGTACTCCATATACCTCTATCTTGATGGTTACTTTGGAGGTAAATGATAAGAGAAATGGCTTGCTCAGTACATGAAGTGAAAGAAAACGAAAAATAAATAAATAAAATCTAGAATAAATTCAACATATAGAGAGAGCTGAATAAAATATTTATTTATTTAGTTAGTATGTTCAGAGAGGTGCGCGGACGTTTATTGTTGATAGGTAGCGTTATACCATATTCAGGTAATCTTTTAACTAAAGAATTTGGGGTGTTATTATAAAAATTTGTGAATAAAATTTTTAACGGTAGTAATATCCAAAGCTGCCAGAATGTCATTATTTCGCATGCACCATGGTGCATCAACTGCCATGCGCAAGACCTTGTTCTTCAAAATTATAGACATTTTTTAAGTCCTTTAATAAATAGTGTTTGAACTCAACAGACTAATTGATGATTTGAGTTTTGGTGAAGCTCCGTGGCTGCGCAACAGCCGTTAGCTTCTATCTTGGATTGTTCATTGGAAAGATGAAAGAGCATTGCTGGGGAAAGAAAGCGGTAAAGACAAAAAGGAATCTTGCCAAACAAAAAAAAAAAAAAAAAAGTTTACTAGAGTAAGGGTTCTTTTTTATTTTTTATTTTATTATTATTATTTTAATAATAAGAGAGGAAAGTATTTAAAATACATGGGGGAGAGAATTAAAATAAAATGAACGAGTAACTGAAAGAGCACAATAAGGAAGTTGCATACGCTGGGTAGACAATTTGGAAAAGAAATAAAACAGAAATGATTAAATCGTTGGCTGGGTGAGAAAGAATCGCTAGATAGTGTTGAGAACTTAACAGAATAAACGACAATAAACAACCGCAACAGACTAGCATGAAGGAGTAATACTATGCATGAGAACAAATAAACAAAAAAATTGGAACATGTGTGAAATTTGTAAAAATGTGTCTGCTATGTCTGCAAGGGTAAAAACAAAGCAGTATAAGTTTTTATATTCCTAATAAATACAAACCATATAAAGAGATATTTACTTTTTCATGGAGAATTACAATTTTACTCTGAACTAAATCCAACATTGAATTGAATATGCCCTTCCATACAATTTAATACTCACAATATATATAGTATATATAGATACATATATACATATATATATATATATATATGTATCTATCTATATATATATATGTATATATATAGAGAGAGAGAGATTGCAATACAGTGCAGGTATACATAGTTGTTGGACATTTGTTGTTTACCGTGTATAAAAAGTTACCTTATTATCTAAAGATCTCTCCACATATTGCCTATTGCATAAGCCTCTAAACTACTCATTTGAAGTAAATTACTGATTAGAAAAAAGGAGGAGCATCTTATCTTCATATTACTGTGCCCAAAACGTAAGACCATTTTTTTTTTTTTTTTTTTCAAAAACTCTTTATTTATTCTTCTAAATTTATTTCATAGCCTTCAAAGTAATCTTCTCCAGACACAATGCACTTATGCCAACTCTTTTTCCAATCGTCAATGCATGCTCAAAAGTCATCGGCAGGGATGGCCTTTTAAGCGCGTGGCGATTGAATCTCTTCAATAGACTCAATCCCCGGAGTGTTCTTCTGAGTTAGGGAATAGCCAGAAGTCGCACGGTGTGACTACGGTGGTTGTGGAACGATATGGGTTTCATTTTTGGCGAAACAGTCACGAAGAATCAATGCAGTACGAGATGATGCATTCAGTGATTTTGGTACCAATCGAGATTTGACGGTTTAAGGCCCAAAATGAAATTGACCAATCCTTTTAAAATTCCAACATCATCAGCAAGGTCTCAATTGTAAATCTACGGTTTGCAAGCACCAAATCTTAATTCGTCGGTTGAGGTTGAGGGGACGACCAGAGGTCTCTTTTTCTTCAACGCGTTCTCTGCCTTCTTTGAACTGTTTATACCACTTCTAAACATTTCTTTCCAATATAGGAATGCTCATCGAATGCCATCTTCAACATTCTATACGTTTCAAAAAAAATTGAATACAAGTTCTTTGCTCAATTCATTCGGGCATTTCAAAAATCGCCAGAATCGGTTTTATCGTCTCACAAAGCCAAGCGTAACTAAAACACTAACGAATATTTTGACGTCAAATTTCCACAGATGTCAAGGAAAGTGTCAGCAACCTAAAAAGAAATTCCAAAAGCCCGGGAATTTTAAATGGAAAATTGGTCTTACTTTTTGTACACCGTATTATAATCATTTAGGGCTATCGATTCTTCCCGATTCACTCCTTGAAGATTTTGATGGTGAGGATACCTGAATTTAGCAGTGTACCTTGAAATAACATGCTGAAACTTCATTCCGGAAGTATGTGTAACTCATAAGACAAATAGCAATTTATAATCTTATGAAACACATAACTTCTTAAATTCCTTCTAATGGTAAATAATTTATATAATATCTAATAATAAACTAAATTTGAGTAATAATTTTTTTTTTTGACAACAAAAAATTTCATTTCATCTCTATTTTTTCAGTGTAAAAGGCACCTTTCTAATGTTTGTTATATTGTAAACATCATGGTTGTTAATTATATCAAACACAACAGCTATATATAAAAAATGAATGTTATTTTTTTACATAAATATATATGTATAATTTAATCCTTCAAGTAAATATTATATCACCATGCGCACAGAAACAGAAAATAAAATGCTTCTATAATCACACGGAAAAAATTGGCCTTAATCCAACAGTTAAATCAAAATAATTAATTTTTATTTTTGTTATAAAGTATTTGTAATGTTTTATTTATTTATTTTTTATTTACGTTTTTTTATAAATTATTTGTTATTGTTTTGTTATTGTGTGACTTTAAAAAGAATAATTGAAAGGCATCAATGAATATTTTTAATGCTATGCATTTATACTATTTTAATTAAATATTTTACATATATTATTAATTACTGCATGTTAAATAATAATTCATATTATGTATAATAATTTTTTTAAATAACTTTCTTTTATTCAAAATACTTTTAAAAAATTGGATATATGCCATCAATGAATATTCTTGATATTGAATATTTGTTATATAACGTTTTTATTTTCATCATATTAAAGGCAATCCAAGAAATGGAATAAAACAATAGAAATCCCCTAAATGTTAAAAAAATATTTATCACCTTTGCCTTTTAATTTTATATAATGAATTAAAAACTTTCATCCTTCCAAAATATAGTAATTTTTAAAAATTTTTGACATACACACTAGATTTCGTATTACATATTTTACAATAAAAATTCACAAAACATTTTCAGTAACATATATTTTTTTTACAATAACATACATAATTTAATGTTAAAAAGCACATTTTTTTTTTCGTAAAACACAATTTAATATTTCCAGTGCTAGTATAAAAATTCTTTAATTTTTTAATTATTGAAAAATTTGCAAGAAAAGAATAACGTGAAAAATTGTATCTTTAGGTCAATTAATATTAATTTTAGAAAGCCTAAACGTACCCATAAGAATCATAGTCATAGAAAAAAAATAAATAAATATCTATCAAATTTTACTTAGTGAAGAAATAAAGTAGTTTTAAAAGGCAAAGTAACACTTACATGATATCAACAAAAGGCAAGGTAATAGAATTATTTTATAGCTCGCCATATTCAACGTTCTGATTTGGTATTGCAATACCAAAGTGAATGTTCTAGAACAAATAAGTCATTATGTATGCTCTACATTTGAAAAGTTGAAACTCTGCATGGAAATGGAATTTGCTTCGCTGGCATTTTGACTTTTTGCAGTTCAGCATTGCTGTTGTCCATTGTTATTGACAACAATGTGGCATACGCTTACACACATATAAATGATGACGAAACCGCCCGTTAGTAGTTGCTCAAATGAAATAAAGATTATTCTTATTTTTAGCAATTGTTGTGATTTAATTACTACCCGTCCAAAAAGTAAGACCAATTTTCAATTTAAATTTCCCGGGCATATGGTATTTAAATGTTTTTGTCTTTTTAGGTTGTTAGCATTGTCCTTGACATCTGTGTGAAATGTTACTTCAAAATATTCATTAGTGCTTGAGTTACGCTTGGTTTTCTGAGATGCTAAAACTGATTCCGGCGATTTTTTAAATGTCTTTTCAATCGACACAAAACGGTGTTCCCGCAGTGGTCTTTTGAGTTTAGGGAATAAACCAGGTAGCACGATTTAAATCAGGTGAATACGCAGGTTGTGGAAAGATAGCAAGCACCAAATCTTTAATTTTGGACGTAAGGTTAACTTCGTCGGCAAAGGTTGGTGGTCGACCAGAGGGCTGTTCGTCTTTAACGCGTTCTCTGCCTTCTTTGAACTATTTATACCACTTCTAAAAATTTATTTCCGATATTGGAATGCTCACTGAATGCCTTCTGCAACATTCTATACATTTCCGCAAACAAAATTGAATGCAAGTTCTTGCTTAATTAATTCAGACATTTTAAAAATCGCCGGAATCAGTTTTAGCTTCTCACAAAGCCAAGCGTAACTCAAACACTAATGAATATTTTGACGTAAAATTTCCCACAGCTGTCAAGGACAGTGCCAACAACTTAAAAAAAAAAAAAAAAATTGAAATACCATATGTCTGGGAAATTTAAATTGAAAAATGTTCTTACTTTTGGACACAGTAGTACAGTAAAATATATTGTTTACTTTTGTACGGCATTCGATGCTTTCGCCAATTTCTATAATCTGGCACCGATCAAGCCGTTAGCCTTCGGATATATTCGTGTTGATTCAATTGTTTGTTTGACTTGATCGCTAAGGCAAGACATTCTTCATTGCATTCATTTTTATTGCTTTCGTTTTCACCTTGTGTTTATCATAATAAACAGTTGTCATTCTAGTACAGTGTAAAATTTATAAACCTGTCGAACTCATAAATTTATGCTTAATTCATAATGATTATTTTTAAAAAGAAATCGAATCAATTAAACAACGTGATATCACATACTTTGTTTAGTCAAGCAGTGTGTGTTTTCTTTTCAATAAACTAATTTGTCACAACTTGTGCAGCATTGATTTTCTTTTGTTGTTGTTTTTTTCATCACTGTAATAATATTCCATTAATACAGTCTGAGTAAAACTTTAAGGCCAGTAAAAATTTTTGAGAAAATGTAAAATGAAATAAAAGGGAATCAAATAATATTAATTATTAAAGTTCATTGATAAGAAATAAATGCTATAAACATAATTTGTAAATACATAATTATGAGAAACATGGGGTTATTTACAAAGTTAGTATTTCTGCCTGAGTAAAAACTTTAAGGCCACCAGTCATTTTTTAAAAATAAATATAATATAATCGTGTAATTACCATTGCAACTACTAGCTTGTGACAACGCTGCAATTTTCATATTTGTCATACTTTTCTTCGAAGTATTGGTGATCTTTGTGAAGATAGCGAAGGGTAAGAAGTTAACTGATCGTGGAAGAGGACAAATCGAAGCTTTATCTTCAACAGGAATGAGTAGTCGTGCTATTGCGATAAAGATAGGAAGATCAAAGACTGTAGTCAACAATTTTTTAAAATTGAAAGACAATTATGGTATAAAGAATACTGGGGAAGACCTAAAGCTTTGTCCTCGCGTGATGAAAGAAGAGTTTGCCAACTTGCATCTACTGGAAAGTACTCAACCAGGAAACTGATTCCGACGACAGGTTTAAAAGTTTGTCAAAAACGATTTATAACACAATTAGAAGGTCTGGAAGGTACACTTATACAGCAAAAATTGACTAAGCCTCAGTTACTGCAGAGACACAAAAATAGAGCGTTTGAACTTTGGCCAGAAAGTCATCACCTGGGACCACCAATGGATAGAAATTATTTTTTTCTGACGAAAAAATGGAATTTGATGGACCAGATGGCTGGAATTTCTACTGGCATGATATAAGAAATGAAAAAGAAATATTCTCCAAGCGCCAATTAGGTGGAGGGTCTGTCATGACTTGGGGCTGTTTTTCTTACAATAGTGTGGGCTCAATTGCATTCGTTTCAGGTAGAATGAATTCATAAGGATACCAAAATGTCCTAACAAATCATCTTTTGCCAAATGCTGAATGTCTTGCTGGAGAAAATTGGAAATATCAGCAAGACAATGCACCGATCCATTCGAGAAACAGCACAAAAATTGGTCCCAAGTCAACAATGTTTAAACTGTGAAATGGCCAGCTAGATCACCCAATCGAGAACCTTTAGGCTAACTTAGCAAGAAGAGTTTATGCAAATGGGAGACATTTTACATCAACAACAGAGCTGAAATCTACTATCGCAGATGAATGGTATAAAACCAACTCCACCATTTGTCAAAAACTCGTTTCATCCATGAAAACAGGAATATTTGAAGTAATTCGAAGTAATGGCTCCTACACAACCTTCTAAGAATTTGTAATTTTTTTCTTATATGTTATTTTCTATGTTGGCCTTAAAGTTTTTACTCAGGCTCAAATATTCATCTGTGTGTTCTGTAATATTTTCTAATAACAAAATATTTGCAAATTAATTTTTCTACTTTTTTACTTTTATTTAAGCTCAATAATTATCAATCAAATGGTATTTTAATACCTCAGTTTAAATGTTTCCATTTTCTCAAAAATGTCTACTGGCCTTAAAGTTTTTACTCAGACTGTATATTATAGTATTCAACGTATGAAACCAGATTTTGTATTTGTTTGAAGGGCGAACTACTTAGACGGATATTTATATTGTTTACAGAAAATAAATATCCATACAATATTTATATTGCTTTACACAAGTTCTGAGTGTGTGTAAATACATTAAATATGTACATATATCAATTATCTAAAATTTGTTATGGTCGTTTCTATAGTACCACTTTCAAAATGCCGTAAAAAGAAGCACTCGTCACAATGAGAGTTCAAATTTGAACTGAAGATACTTGAAAAAGTGGAAATGGTATGGCATCAACAAAAAAATTCCAATTTTTTCCTATCCAATTTGTATGACCTTGCCGTGGTAGATGGGCTTTCCACTAACAGCGTCACGACTGTTGAATGACTTGGAAGTCATTTTTCCAACAAAAAACCGAAACAATCAAGCATATTGAACTCTACAGTTTGTTTAATGTGCAACTCATGCCAAATACGTTGCAATTTCGATTCAAAATATCACTGGCAGCCGAATTCACTTTTTTTATGCCTCTTACAGCGCCATCTATTAATACACTTTGGAACTTTTTTTTTGTTGCCGTACCGTTTCTCCTTTATTCAAGTATCTTCAGTTCAAATTTGAAATTGTAACGAGTGGTTCTTTTTTTTTACAGCATTTAGAAAGTGGAACTTTAATTATAATCATCCTGAATGTTTACGCAAAGCATATTACTCAAATAGAATAACTAAATAAAAATCATAATAACAAAAGAGGAACAAACATTTATGAATGCAATTTAAAGTGCATAGACAGAGGTTTATCAAAATAATGGAAACACCTGTGAATAAAAGTGGCATTTTTGAATGAGTTTCGTAAGCCTTAAAAATATAATAATAGCTATCCGTTTCTTTAAAAACAGAAATGCATATATTCTGGTAGTATGGGGTAGTTTTATTGTAATGTTTGTATCTGCACAAGTGTATGATCGTGATTGCCTCCTTCCAACTGTCAAGCATGGTGGTGAATCTGTCATGATATGGGCAGTCGTGTCGTGGTTTTCTTCTGGACCAATCGTAATCCAGAAAGGAAGGATCACTGGAGAGAAGTATAGAGAAATTTAGCTGGCCAGGTCCATCCTATGATGCAAGCTTTGTTTCTTGCAGTAGATGGAATTTTCCAGGATGATAATGCACCCATCCATGCAGCGAGTCTTGTCCAATCATGGTTTGATGAACACGAGGATGAAGTTAAACACTTGCCTTGGCCCACACAGTCACCCGACCTCAATATCCTTGAACCTTTATGGTCTATTTTAGAGAGTTCAATACGGAATCGATATCCTCCACCGGCATCTCTCTCATAAATTTCACACTATCTCCATGAAGAATGGTACAATATTCCTCTAAACACTATTCAGCACTTGTATGAATGGATTCCTAGGCGAATCAAGCTGTGTTACATGCCAAAGGCAGTCCTACACCATACTAATAAAGGATTCCTTATAAATCTATGGTGTTTCCATTATTTTGATAACCTCCTGTATATCTATCAACGATGATAATATTTTGAAAAGTGTTGATAATTGAAATGGATTGCAATATTTTAATCTTTGTCCTGTGTCCTTTGTATGTCTGTGTATAGAATATTACTCATATATAATAACTAAACATAAAAAAACTAATATAAGAATAATGAGAAAATATATAAATATATTTTAAGGTACATATAAGTAAACGATAGGCATCTTATATAGAAACTCTTTTTGTACAATGGCATTCGCATTGATCTAATGGCATTCGCATTTATCTTCACTGTCACAGCGACCCTCCAGATGAGACATTGAACATATCTTATTGCAGTAATCTAGGCACGATTTGGCCGCAAAATTAGAAATAGCATCGGCATGATCTGAAAAAATTACAAAAAATAAAAATGATTATGCTATAAATTGTGATTGACAAGTAAAAGTAAAACTATAACATTACGTTATTTGTTAATGTTCAAAGCTATTTTTCTTTTAATTTAGAATTCTTAGTATATTTATAGGCATTACCAAATTGCAAAAAAGAAAATCACACACAAATTAAAAGAAAAATTAAAAATTAAAATAATCACATGTGAATATGATGTGTTCTGATATGAATTCAATGCATTCACAATTTCTTTTTGTGCTTTCAAACACTTAGTCTTTTTTGTCTTCGATGCCTTAAGGCAAGCGCTGCACCGACGTTAATCACTTAGCACTACCTAGAAGGTACGTGTAGCTTGAAGATAATATATACGAACGCGAAGTAACGAATATATATTATTTACGAATTATTATATATTGTAATATATACGATATTATATATTATTTACGAATAATATATAATATGTTCGATATATAAGAACGCGGAGTAACATTACCCCGCAACGTTCTACCATCATGTTAGACCGGGACATACGGTTTAAAGTGGATTCCGAATCACTACAAACATATTTCAAAGGATTATTTTCAGAATATAACTTACAAATAAGACTTATAAGAGTGCTTCGCAACAAATGCTTCTTTCATACACATAATAATCTTACAATGAGAGTATAGAAGTAGTCTAAAAGCGTGGGGTGCTTTGTATCACATTTTTAAAGTAACTCTGCATTTCGGACTGAAACTAGTGAAAAATTATAACAATTGATATCGAGCACCCCACACTTTTTTAGAATAGTCAGTTTTATTCCTATGTTAACAATTATTTTTTACTTTTTAGTTTGATTAACTCTAAAAGCGTGTTTTTTAGTTTTTTTAAACTATAATTTATTTTTCGCTTTTTACTTCGATTTTTAAACTATAATTTATTTTTTACCTTTTAGTTTAATTAACTCTAAAAGCGTGTTTTTAGTATTTTTAAACTATAATATTTAAATGAGGTCCCTGTACGGAGGACTGGAACTATAGTTCTTACAATAATTTAATTGTGAGTAAAACAATGGCTAAATGCGAATAGGTCGAGCCAGCCACGATTCGAACAGGGCGTTAATCAGGCGCTTTATCCGTTGTGCCACTGTCCCACGTAGATTTAAATGTCTTGGTACTTTCATTCTACATGGGTTCAATTGCTCTTCATAAGTTAAAATAAAATTACTAATCCTAGTGATTCTAATCATGATGAGATAATAAACTTATCAAAAATATTTTATTGTCGTCGGTCCTTGTTAAGTCTGCAACGTTTAAATTAAATCTGATAGCTTAAAGTAGTGCAAAATCGAGCCCGAACAGTCAGTTACAAACAAACAAACATATAAACAAACAAACATATAAACAAACAAACATACAGGTGAAACTTATAAAAGCGTATTAAAAATACCTTCTATTGGTCTTGCACAGGGAGGCAACTGTGGTGTCCATCCTTCATCAGGTGTGCATCTAAATTTTCCGTGTCTGCCATTACAAAAGACTTCGCAGTGTGTCCCAAAACATCATTTGAACAACTGACACCACCGTTATTCACGGACAGACCATGACACTCATAACCTAGCAGTGAATGACAAAAGTTATTTGTATTTCACATTTTTAATACAAGTATGAATTTTTTTAACTGCATTTAACTTATAATCTTAAGGCTCCTTCCCACCGTTTAGGTGTGAAACGTTGACCAATCACTAGCTTCACCGAGTTCGCCTGAAACTGGTTTGAAATTCACAACTTCGAGTTGACCAACATTGAACTAGAAGCGCGGAACTTCACTAGGCGTAATGCTATTTCTGAGGTTTCGCTGTGAACAGATCGAAAAAATTTTCTCGCCTGCCGCATGTCGCGTCGCCGCCTCTCGCCTCACTGGGAACGAGTCTTTACTCCTATATCCCTTTTAAACATTAGCTCTTCCATAAGATTTATTGAGTATTTTTAGAGCAATCCTGCCCCAAAGGGTCCGTAGATGCTATGTGAAAATGTGAGATGAGATTGCATGAAAAAAGATGAGAAAAGATTGCATGTATAAATGCAATCAATGATATTTAAGATAGAGGTAAAATTACATGGGAGAGAAAAAAAGTTGATTATAATGTTGCGTTATCGTTTAGTATGGATGGCAGATGAATATAGCTCTATTGTTTGTATTGTGATTTACAAAAATGTGTCAAAGAATTTCTGAGAAATGTTTTTCGTGGAATACCTTGACCAAAGTTTGCTTAATGCTAACGCATCGGAAATATATAATTTAAAGGAATAAAATCTTTGTTAATTAATAGCGAAAACATTATTGGTAAACAGTTTGGAAACCGTATTCTCTTATGTCAAATTTCAGGTAAAGAATATGAAATAGTCGAATGCAATTAATAAAATTGTTGGAAACTAATTTACAGGATACTAACAAAGCATCCGATTCGTAGCCCACAGTCAACGTGCATAGCTGGCGTTCACGAGGACTGATGCTCAAATCCTCTGACGGCATTGTTATGGATATTGCTTTCAGAAACGATGAGTCAGATTATTTTAGGAGACAAATTACACGCACCAAAAGCATGCCAAGATTATTAAATTCCTAACATTTCATGATTGGGCCTGAATGGCCGAGTGGTTAGCGCTCTGGTACTCGGTACCACAGGTTTCGGGTTCGAGTCCTGGCGGTGCCATGGATGTTTGTAGTGGTTCGGAATCCATTTTAAAGAAGTAGGTCCCGGTCTAATAGGATCGTAGAGCGTTGCGGGGGCATTGTTACTCCACGTCCGTGACTTATCTTCAAGTGACACGCCCCCTGGGTAATGCAAAGTGAGTAACGTCTGTGCAGCGCTTGCCTTAAGGCATCCAAGACAGCTGTCTAAGTGCTTGCCAGCTGCATTACGAAAACATTACATTGTTTGTTTGTGACTAATCGTCAACGTCCTGCAGTGGGACGGGCATCCCATGAGTGATCTACTCATGGATGGAGGGAAAGGTGCACCTTCTGTTGTGATGGAGAACCCTTAGGTAGAAGAAGATGACTCCATTACAAGAGCTCCAGAACCGCCATAACGGTGTCTTTCCTAGAGGTTACTGGAATAAAACCGGGTCCAGACCTCTCTCCAAATCAAAACAAGTCGAGAATCGCTTCTGGTACAGAACCGACTCTCACAGAAATAACTATGTTGTTTTTCCTTATCCCACTTGGCTGCCCAAGCCCACGAGCCCGTACGTACTCATGATTAAAAGGAAGGAAGCAGCTTCTGTTGTGATGGAGCCCCGTAGGTAAAAGTCTGACTTCTGCTCCGTGTCGCTCTTACAGTGAGACCGGGACCTACGGCTTAAAGTGGATTCCGAGCCTCTACAAACATCCATGGCACTACCGGGACTCGAACCCGAGACCTGTGGTACCGAGAGCCAGAGCGCTAGCCACTCGACCCTTCAGGCCCCGAAATATTACATCAGTTTATGAATAGTTGAAATAGGCGTGTGCATAGTCAAAACGTGAAAGATTTCAAGGCAATAAAAAGAAAAAAAAAGTACCTGGATAAGACGACTTGGTACACTCTACCCTTGACACACATTTTCCTTCAGGAGATCTCAAAAATCCCTTTTGCAGATGCACGATGCCACGCAAACTTCAGGAGTGCAGGATCGTCGTTCATCTCGCCAATTGAAACACGTCTCCTGGCAGTGGCCTGCGCATAGGCTGTACACCTCATTCTCACTGCAGGGGGCTTCATTTGCAATATCTGGCGGATAAACAAGCCACTATAATAATATATTTTTGATTTCTGTCTTAGAAAATTGGGTGCGCAGAAGATCTTTCTCCCCATGGTGCACCTGGTAACACTTTTAGTGGCTAAAAGATCTGCAACTTGGCATTATTGTTAGATTAATGAACTCTGTTTCAGCATGTTTTGTTGTATTACTTTGTTGTTGTTGCTGTATTTTTTTTTTTCGTTGTTCTTTTTTGCTGTAACTGTTCATAATCTGCCATTGGAAATAAAAAAATGTCTTAGAAAATTCAACTGTGTGAGTTGCATATCCATTTAAATTGAATTGTGTTCTTTGAGTACATCGTAGGATCTATGTTGCTGTATATGTATCTGTGGATGGATCTATGTATCATAGGATATGTATGGATATCATATATATGTATGGATGTATGTATGGATCTATGTATCATATGATATGTATGGATATCATATGTATGGATCTGTATCATAGGATATGCATGGATCTGTATCATAGATATGTATGGATATCATATATATGTATGGATGTATGGAACTATGTATCATAGAATATGTATGGATATCATATGTATGTATGAATGTATGGTATCATAGGATATGTATGGATTCTATGTATGATGGATGGAACTATGTATCATAGGATATGTATGGATATCCTATATATGTATGGATGTATGTATGGATCTATGTATCATAGAATATGTATGTATATCATATGTATGGATGTAGGGATCTATGTATCATAGGATATGTATGGATCTATGTATGTATGGATGGATCTATGTATCATAGATATGTATGGATATCATATATATGTATGGATCTATGTATCATATGATATGTATGGATATCATATGTATGGATCTGTATCATAGGATATGTATGGATCTGTATCATAGGATATGTATGGATATCATATATATGTATGGATGTATGGAACTATGTATCATAGAATATGTATGGATATCATATGTATGTATGAATGTATGGATCTATGTATCATAGGATATGTATGGATCTATGTATCATAGGATATGTATGGATCTATGTATGTATGGATGGAACTATGTATCATAGGATATGTATGGATATCCTATATATGTATGGATGTATGTATGGATCTATGTATCATAGAATATGTATGTATATCATATGTATGGATGTAGGGATCTATGTATCATAGGATATGTATGGATCTATGTATGTATGGATGGATCTATGTATCATAGGATATGTATGGATATCATATATATGTATGGATCTATGTATCATAGGATATGTATGGATATCACATATATGTATGGATGTATGGATCTATGTATCATAGGATCTCTTCTCTCATGGAAGGAGGAAGAGGGATGCAGCTTCTGTTTTGATGGAGCACCCGTAGGTAGAAGTCTGACTTCTGCTCCGTGTCGCTCTTAGGAGACCGGGACCTACGGCAAAAAATGGATTCCGAACCACTACAAACATCCATGGTACCGCCGGGTCTCGAACCCGAAACCTATGTCACCGAGCGCCAGAGCCCTAGACACTCGACTATTCAAGCCCCATGGGATCTATGACAGAATGAAATGGTGTAGTATTGGAATATTAACAAGTATCGAAGTGTTAATTGTGAATAGGCCTAATAGCTCATAACAAAGGGCTATAACGATGGGATATATATATATATTGTCACCATGCTTCCTCCTAACGACTAGCAAGATCGCCCCCTGTGGCGTTGAGGAGAAGTCACCGGGAGAGGAAGTATATTTCTCTCACCCTGTGCGCAGCCGAGTTTCGGGCTTTCTGTCTAGAAGTGGATCCCTTACATGAATCTATAATTATCTGTATTTAAATGTGTTAAACATTGTTTTGTCTGTAATTGAATGTGTGTCGTTTGTGTGTTTGTAGATAATGCTGTGGTGCATGTGCAACATGTGCCTTAAGTATTTCACCCCAACCACACTCAGTTACAATCTGGTTGCCCAACCTGCACATAACAAAATATATACCTATATCTATAGGTATATAGGCACAAAAAGATATACCTCGTATCAAACCATCTATTTACAATTAGAGACCTTGCTGATGATGTTGGAATTTCAAAAGGATCGGTCAATTCCATTTTGGGCCTCAAACGCGTCAAATCTCGATTGGTTTCCGATATGACTGAATGCGTCAGCTCACACTGCATTGATTCTTCGAGAATTTTTCGCAGAAAATGAAACCCATATCGTTCCACAACCACCGTAGTCACACCGTGCGACTTCTGGCTATTCCCTAAACTCAAAGACCATTCCGGGACACCGTCGAAAAAGTTTTCGAGAAAGATCGATTGAAATTGAAAGATTCGTTTCAATCGACGCGCGTTTTGAAGGCCATCCCTGCCGATGACTTTTTAACATGCATTGAGGATTGAAAAAAAGCTGGCCTTAGTGCTTTGTGTCCGGAGGGGATTACTTTAAAGGCGATGAAATAAATTTGGAAGAATAAATAAAGATTTTTTCAAAAAAAAAAAAAATAAGCGTACGTTTTGGGCACAGTAGTATATCATTATACAATATCGTTGCCAATACCGCATTGTATTTTAATGAAAGAGGAAAATGGATTAACTCAACATAAAAATTTATGAGAAAATTCTCTAAAGAGTTGCATTTTATGAGAATAGGGGAAAGCTCCAGTATTTCAGATTAATGGAACAACCTTACCATAAATGGAACTACGCCATTGCAGAGAAAATATTAAAGAGTTCTTTTGCACTTTCATCTACTTTTCTTTCAGTCCTGGCTTTAAGAGTGATTTAATTTTTAAACACCCTAGTAACATATTGCTTTCTGTAATTATATTTCATATTTGTTTTTTAAAGTTATAGAGTTAAGAGAAATCAACTACTTAGTGGGAATTAAAAAAATGATTACAAAACACCCGCACATTTTAAAACAGACTGCAGCGAAAGAAGAATACCGATTTCAACTGGAACGTTGACCATTAGTATAAAAGAAGAGAGTTATCATAGGGCTTGGTAAATAGAGTGACTAATTTTAAAAACAGTGTTGGCCAGATTATTTTTCTGTTATGAGCAGGGTCGGATTTAGATGAAAAAAGGCCCTAGGCTATTCCACTTATGAGGCCCTTTCACCTCCCATTTTTAATTCGTAAATTACATGAGAGATAATAAAATACATCATTACTGTGATATATATCAATATGTTAAATGAAATATGTTGTGATGGGTACTAATCTTTATAAAAACGAGGCACGGATAGTAAATAAAAAAAAAAAAATTCAAGAAAACTTATTTGGACATTTATTCTCAGCACCCTATATAATACTTTTAGCAATAAGTAATCAAACATAACACACAGCATTTACAAAGAAACAAAAATTCAAATAATAAAACTCTTTGCCCACGAAAATAAAATATGAAATAAAAATTATCATATTTTCTATCAAATTAAATGAAATATATTCGATACATTGAAGATGAAAGCAAATTCAATTCAGATAAATTTATTTCATAATAATTCGCATTTAAAGTTTAAGTATGAATTTTAAGTTTTAAATTTACATTCTTATGTACATACATTTTTATGTTTGTTTATTAGTTATATGTGTAGAATTTCTTCTTATTTTCGATTTAGTGTTTTAATTGTTTACTGTTTTTAGAATAGTGTAATTCTAATTTTGCAAACAATTTGAATGTAGGTCCCTCTTGATCTTGAGGCTCTAGGCTGAAGCCTAGTTAGTCTATAGGAAAATCCGGCCCTGCTTATGAGTCGAGTTAATTTCCTAAAAGTAATTCATTCTTAGATGGTTTAGAAACAGTTGTTTAAGAAAAGTTCAATATAAGTGGTCCGTCGAGCCGGAGAAGTAAGGCTCAAACCTGTGGATAATAAGTCAAGAGAAAAGCTTCGCGTAGAAGTAAGTGGCATTTTGAAATCCATGTATTTAATCTTTTTTTTTGCACCACTTAAAATGTTTAAGGGAGCCAAAAAAAAAAAAGGTGATTTGCGGATAAATTTGAAAGTATCTGAACAAGTAATATAAAAAAAAAAAAAAAAAATTTTAAAGTCAATTTATACTTTTTTTCACTATATTGCAGAACGTCCTTTATAAATAATTTTCATTCATTTTTTAAGTTTATCTGGCGGCCTCTATTGGTAGATACATGCAACTTAAATCTAAAAAAAAAAACTAAAATTAATGAATTAAATTTAAATACTCAATTAATATTTGAAAAAACTGTATTAAAATTCAGTGTCATCCACTACAAGTTAAAAAATGTATTTGAACTCGAGTGGATGAATAACAAGTATTTTATGAACGATTGAAAATTTGAAAAAGATATGCGCAGTCGTCACATTAATGTAACCACCACCTACTTTCGACGTCAACGTGAAATAACCAATAACAAAAGGGCAGGTGGCAGCACATTGCAGTGGAGTGTATATAAAGAATTCCACTTAATATCACTTAAATATCACATTACACACTGCACTTAAAGCCAGAATATACAAGAGTGTATATTCTGGCTTTTGACAGGCGGTCACATTAATGTGATTGGACTGTGTATATAGGGAGAGTGTGAGCTAATTGAAGAATTAACAAATGCAGTCCACGGAGTGCTATAGTGCGAGAACAATAAGCATGAAAGAAATTGTACTTGCTGATGGTTTAGCACAGGATGGCAATTTCGGAGACCAATTTCCCGATCTACATGCATATACGCCTTCGAATTTATTATTGCATATGACCATGCATTTCACACCATCCCCTGAGTTCGACGAACAGCTGACGCCAGATCCTATTCCTTCCACATGTAAGCTGCATGGTGCACTACCTAAGCATAAAAATAAACAAGTAGTGAACACTACTATTATAATTTTATTCAATTAGATCACTGAAATTTGGAATTGCCATAGGAAGAAAGTGTAGCAAATTACTAGTATAGACTTAGTGATAGGATCTAGCACTGGCTAGTGAAATATAAACGAATATACTTATAATTCTGTTTTAATTCAATTATTTGATTGAGCTATAGTTCACTTTCATATGTAAATTTGACGATTTGCAATACGCTTCTTACACTGCCAATTGAATTGCCGCCAATTGTCGTCAAAATTTAGAATTGTTACAGAAAGTGTAGCAAATTATAGACTTCAGGTATAGGAACTAGTGCTGGCTAGTGTAATATAAACGAATATACTTAAAATTCTGTTTTAATTCAATTATTTGATTGAGCTATAGTTCACTTTCATATGTAAATTTGACGGGTTTGCAATATTGCCGCCAATTGTCGCAAAATTTAGAATTGCTACTAGCAAATTATAGACTTCAGGTATGAACTAGTTCTGGCTAGTGTAATATAAACGAATATACTTATAATTCTGTTTTAATTCAATTATTTGATTGAGCTATAGTTCACTTTCATATGTAAATTTGACGGTTTGCAATACGCTTCTTACACTGCCAATTGAATTGCCGCCAATTGTCGCCAAAATTTAGAATTGCTACAGAAAGTGTAGCAAATTATAGACTTCAGGTATAGGAACTAGTGCTAGCTAGTGTAATATAAACGAATATACTTATAATTCTGTTTTAATTCAATTATTTGATTGAGCTATAGTTCACTTTCATATGTAAATTTGACGGTTTGCAATACGCTTCTTACACTGCCAATTGAATTGCCGCCAATTGTCGCCAAAATTTAGAATTGCTACAGAAAGTGTAGTAATATAAACGAATAATTATAATTCTGTTTTAATTCAATTATTTGATTCAGGTATGAGGAACAATTGAATTAGTCGCTAGCTGCAGAAAGTGTAATATAAACGAATATAAACGAATATATAATTCTGTTTTAATTCAATTATTTGATTGAGCTATAGTTCACTTTCATATGTAAATTTGACGGTTTGCAATACGCTTCTTACACTGCCAATTGAATTGCCGCCAATTGTCGCCAAAATTTAGAATTGCTACAGAAAGTGTAGCAAATTATAGACTTCAGGTATAGGAACTAGTGCTGGCTAGTGTAATATAAACGAATATACTTATAATTCTGTTTTAATTCAATTATTTGATTGAGCTATAGTTCACTTTCATATTGACGGTTTGCAATACCCTTCTTACACTGCCAATTGAATTGCCGCCAATTGTCGCCAAAATTTAGAATTGCTGCAGAAAGTGTAGCAAATTATAACTTCAGGTATAGGAACTAGTGCTGGCTAGTGTAATATAAACGAATATACTTATAATTCTGTTTTAATTCAATTATTTGATTGAGCTATAGTTCACTTTCATATGTAAATTTGACGGTTTGCAATACGCTTCTTACACTGCCAATTGAATTGCCGCCAATTGTCGCCAAAATTTAGAATTGCTACAGAAAGTGTAGCAAATTATAGACTTCAGGTATAGAAACTAGTGCTGGCTAGTGTAATATAAACGAATATACTTATAATTCTGTTTTAATTCAATTATTTGATTGAGCTATAGTTCACTTTCATATGTAAATTTGACGGTTTGCAATACGCTTCTTACACTGCCAATTGAATTGCCGCCAATTGTCGCCAAAATTTAGAATTGCTGCAGAAAGTGTAGCAAATTATAGACTTCAGGTATAGGAACTAGTGCTAGCTAGTGTAATATAAACGAATATACTTATAATTCTGTTTTAATTCAATTATTTGATTGAGCTATAGTTCACTTTCATATGTAAATTTGACGGTTTGCAATACGCTTCTTACACTGCCAATTGAATTGCCGCCAATTGTCACCAAAATTTAGAATTGCTACAGAAAGTGTAGCAAATTATAGACTTCAGGTATAGGAACTAGTGCTGGCTAGTGTAATATAAACGAATATACTTATAATTCTGTTTTAATTCAATTATTTGATTGAGCTATAGTTCACTTTCATATGTAAATTTGATGGTTTGCAATACGCTTCTTACACTGCCAATTGAATTGAATTGTCGCCAGAAAGTGTAGCAAATTATAGACTTCAGGTATAGAAACTAGTGCTGGCTAGTGTAATATAAACGAATATACTTATAAGTTTTAATTCAATTATTTGATTGAGCTATATTTCAAATTATTTGAGCAATTGAATTTCAATTGGGATAGAATTGCTGAAAACTAGCAAATTATAGACTTCAGGTATAGGAACTAGTGCTGGTGTAATATAAACGAATATACTTATAATTCTGTTTTAATTCAATTATTTGATTGAGCTATAGTTCACTTTCATATGTAAATTTGATAGTTTGCAATACGCTTCTTACACTGCCAGTTGCAAAATCTAGAATTGCTACACTAGCAAATTATAGAGGGATAGGAACTAGTGTTGGCTGCCATATACTCATAATTCTGTTTTAATTCAATTATTTGATTAAGCTATAGTTCAATTTCATATGTAAATTTGACAGTTTGCAATGAGCTTTTTTACACTGCCAATTGAATTGCCGCCTATTGCCGCCATAATCTAGAATTGATACAGAAAGTGTAGCAAATTATAGACTTCAGTGATAGGAACTAATACAGGCTAGTGAAATAAAAACGAATATGCTTATAATTCTATTATTTGTCATAATTCTGTTTTAATTCAATTATTTGATTGAGCTATAGTTCACTTTTATATGTAATGTTGCAATAAGCTTCTTACAAAGTCTTCTAAAAACAAAAAGTCTTCTGAAAACAAAAAAATTTTGCAAAATATCTAATTTTTAATTTAATTTTAATCTTAGTATGTATTAAAACTGTATTTAGTTTACTAATAAACCATTTCTTAAGTTTTAAGCTGCTAATATTTGATAAATACAAAATACAAATTTAGGAAATGCATTTTGTAATAAAATAGAAGTTTTCTCTATCGCTGAAAATCGGATTTCAAAAAAAGGCAAAAATCACCTTTTATTATGTTGTCTTATGGTTTATGTAGCTTTAATAACTGGCAATTCAAAAATTCAGCAAATGTACAATTTTTTAAAACATTCTATATAAATAATATTTAAAAAAAGAGCTTTGCTTACCAAACTGATCTATTGGTGAATTTTCTGGATTACGAATAATCCAAAGAAAGAAACAAGCAAATACCATGCTGTCTTTAGAAGAGCCATCGCCAGTAGTCGAATTTGAGACCAGATAATTTTTTTACCAAACAAACTCCTTAAATACCTTATTTGTTTATTCACATGGAGCACTAGAAAGTTTAGATGAGTAAGTAAATTTCTTATATCAGCAGGATCAATCGCTTTTGCATACATAAAAGAGCTGAGAAAATGTCTGCTCGAAATATTGATTAAAATTTCTATATCAGTGATAAAATACGTGTTTTCTTCAAATATATATTTATGAAACAAATTTACATTCGTTTTATTAATCAGAGCTTTTAATCCAATTTAAAATAAAAAGTTCGTATATCATCTTTAATTTTGTATAATCTTTTTACATATCATCTTCATTTTTTTTTTTGAATTCTTAAAACAAATATTCGTTTTAAGAATTGTGAAACAAAAAAAAAAATAATGTTTTAAATAAATACTTTTACAAATTGTTTTATTGTATACATAGAAAACAAAATTTGAAAATAAGAAGTTCATATAACATATTTAGTTTTGTATAATCTTTATATATTATAGTTTGTTTTTTAATTCTTTAAACAAATATTTGTTTTAAGAATTGTGAAAAAAAAATAAATTCTTTTATAATTTGTTTATTGTAGGAAACAAAATTTTGCCTTATTTTACATGGAAATGTATTTGCAGGAAACAAATTTCAAGAAAAATTATTCTCAAAACTATTTTAGTAAACAAACAAACAAAAAAAAAAAACTCGCCTTAAAATGAATGAATGAAAATGTGTACGTTTTGCAACATTGGCATAGTAATTAGTCGTATTGTGAATGTGATATTGTTCTAATATGATCTCCAATGATAAATTGAAATTTTATGATTTCAGTTTTTTACATATTTTTTCACTATATTTCTCTCATGAATTTATACACAGGAAAACACATTATTAACAAGCAGATGGAGGAATTATTTATTAGTTCTGCAATTCGTGTGATTCATAGCTCCAGGAAGGTAAAAAAATCTTAATACCATCAGAAATTGAATGTAACTATCTTCTTGCAAAAATAGTTATCTTTCTATTTAATTGCTGTGCCGCATAATAGCCACCTGAATAATGAACTTGTCCAAACTTGCAACAATTTAATTATCAGTGATAAAGGTCATCATTTATCATATAATCAATTACGAAGGTCATCATTTATCATAAAAATCCTTGATGAAAGTCATCATTTATCATAAAACAATGTTAAATGTCACTTAAAATCGTCCATCAACGATGAACGTTATCATTTGTCCTCAATCTATGATGAAGGTCATCATTTTTATCAATCATTCCTTATGGAAGAATATGAGATCATCCTTCAGAATGATCAATGTTTCATTCGTTATCCATCAATGACGAATGGACCAATAATTCAAATGACGAATGACGAATTGAATAGAAGAATCATTCGAACGAATGACGAATCAGTCGAATGATTAATGACGAAATGGAATAGACGAATCATTAGAATGATTAATGACGAATCATTCGAACGACTGACGAATTGGAATAGACGAATCATTCGATTAATGAATGACGAATTGGAATCAGCGAAACATTCAAATGGCTTATATCTTCTGGTAGTTTCGTCAGAGTAATAACAAATCCCGAAATTAAAACAGCGAAATAACAAATCGAATTCAGAACAGTCATATTTAGTGATTAGTTTTTTTTTTATGAATATAAACATTTTTGAAGAAAATTTAATCAAGCATCATCAAATCCTTTTTATGCACATCTTAAATATATTTAATAAAAAACTGAACCGGCATCTTAATTTGATACGTCACTAAGATAAGTGGGGCGTAATTTGTTGTTAAGTTGCTGAAATTTTAGCTGTTAATTTTAAACTTAAAACGTTGTTAATAGATTATTATGTTCTAGACATTTTAATGTTTGGGATCAAATAAGGTACATATATAAAAAAAATCTTCTTTATTAATTTTGATGCTTTACTGAAATGCATTGAAATTTTGTAAATAAATATTTTTCGGTCTTCTCACTATAGCTGAAACTAAAATTAACTTTGATGGTTATTATGGAAGATATATGCGTGTATACGTGTGTGCATGTGTGTATATGTATGTATATATATGTATATATATATATGTGTGTGTGTGTGTGTGTTATATATTTATTTTCAATTCAATTACTGGGCTTATTTTATTACGATATTGATGACATCAAGACAAGTGATTATTTTGTAGCTCAGGATGAATGTAAAATTTTCTTCTCTCTACACTGTATTCAAAAAAGGCTTAATTTTACGCCTTGAAACCAAAGAAATAACGATAATAAATAAAAAAAGTGTTAAGGTAATAATTAGCAAATAATATTTTAATTTAAAAATTTATAAAAAAAATTTTAATAATAATTATTAAATGTCATTTATTTAAGAATAGATAAAAATAATGTGTTATTAATTAGCAAACAACGATTTTAATAAAAAAATAAATAAATAAGTTTCATGAAAATATAACAGAAACAAATGGCATAAAATATATAAACATTCATTGCAGAATGCATAAAATGTTAAAAAAACAGACAGACAAGAAATAAAAGTACCTTATAGTATGACGATCAAACAACAGTTATTTGTAAGAAAAGATTTTTAATTAACCTCAACAAAAATAACGTTATAATTCTGCAAAATTTTTTCTCTTTATTTGTCAGTGACCTTTTCTACGATATTTTCATTCAGTCAAGTAATGTTAGTAACGTTATTAATTATGTTAACGTTATTAATTATATGCCAAATTATCTACAGCGCCATTGGCAAAAACGACAGCTCTAATAAGTAGGTATATGAATATAACAACTATGATTATTTCTAATTTTAATCGGTGAATTAGACGAGTTTGGTAAGATTTTCTGAGTTATTGAAAAATTATCAATTTCAAAAATTCTTAAATAATTTCTGAACTGTCAGAAAGTCTTCTTCTTCGTCATTTACTTCAACAGCAACAAACTAAGCATATGGTATGTTAGTAGCAAGAAGAGGTTAAATAAGTTCTCTAATTTTCTACAGTGTAACAGATACTTTCTGTATTAATATGAAGTAAATCTTTTCTATGCGTTTTTATCGTATTCATATTTATGCACATTCAGCTTCCTATATATAAATGACGAAATAAATAATTACATATATACGAATCGCATGTAAAGTGTACAAAGCAATTTCTGGAATAGAAATAAAAGTATAAAAAAATAAAATAAAAGTCCAAAAATATAAGTATTAAAGTACAAAAGTAAAAGTATTAAGTAAAAATAAAAGTCCAAAAGTAAAAGTATTAAAGTAAAAAATAAAAGTCCAAAAGTAAAAGTATTAAAGTAAAAATAAGTACGAAAGTAAAGTTCTGTATAACTCCAACTGATTCAGTTTTACCTAGATGAGACAAAGACATAGGTTGACTTGGTTGGATGAATAAAAGGTCGAGTATAGTAAGAAATATCCCCAAAAGTAAAAGTTTAAATAAACGGGAACTATAGAAATACAAAATAATTAAATTCAGGTTAAGTAAAATCATAGTTTATAAAAATAAAAAAACTTTAAATAAAGTGAAAAATTTAAGAGAATTTAAAATAGTGGAAGTTATACCGTAAAAGTTGAAAAGGTAACTGCTGCAACGCAACAATGACATCTCAGATATAACGAAGAAGGACTCATTTTATAATATACGGAACAGCCCTTCTTGTCATGTAGTTGTCCCTTATATGCTTCCTACAGTGTCTTGTGCCTATTCTTTGACACATCATATACCAATTATGTTTTGTTTTATACCAATGATATAAAAATAACTTTTCAATTTTAAATAGCATTTTTGATGCTACATTTTATACTAGAATTTTAAGATAATTGAACTGGAAATAAGACAGGTTTTATAGAAGAGGAGAGGAAAATTTTATGAAATTATCAAATTAATGCTCTGGCCCTCGGTGCCACAGGTTTTGGGTTCGATTCCGGTGATGCCATGAATGTTTGTAGTGGTTCGGAATCCACTTTAAAGCTTAGGTGCCGGTCTAATATCATTGTAGTGAGATGGTCGTAAGGCTGACAACCCTACCCATAAAAAATAAAAATATATATATATAAAAAAATATTTCTAAAATAAAAATTAAAAAAAACATTGGCATCATCATCATGGCTGTTGTGCCAATGACGATGATGATCAAAATAATATCAACAAATTGCAGCCTATAATCCGCACCATAAGATTTTAACGTATAATCCACGTATTGTTGACAGAAAATTACGGTATATTAAATTGGTATATTATTTATTAAATTACGACATATTATTTATCTACGAAAAGATAGGTATAAAATTATTAATTGTTAAAATAATGCCTATATTTCGAATTTTTCATTAAGAATTTTTAAACATTTTTAAAATCCTTTTTTATTAGAAGAAAGAAAATTGTATTATGATACTTATTGGGTTAAGACAAGTATATATTTGCTAATTTTTTTTTCTGTAAATTTTATTTAATATAATCTATAATTCCGTAATGAAAATAACATTTTATAAAAGAAGGTTTATTTAAAAAAAACATGCATTTACTTACAATCATAATATTCTATGAACAGTTAACTTATGATAACATTTATTTCTTGCACATTAAATAAAAAATAATTAATTACCTACTTATTTTAATCATAACTTAATAGTTAAGAGAATATGTTTTATATGTTCAGTGACGTTAATTATCTTAAATTGGTTTACAAACATTGTGATGGTTAATACTAAACCTCAATTAAAAAACAAGTAATATGAAAAATAATATTTTAAAGTCAATTCCTTACTTTTTAAGTTGAAATCTACAATGCCAAAATCTAAACTTAAATCTAAATAAAACTAAAAATTAATTAATTAAATTTAATTAATGAATTAATATTTGAAAAACTGTATTAACATTAAGTGTCATCCACTACAAATTCAAAAAATGTATTTGAACTTAAGTGGACAAATAAAAAGTATTTTATGAACGATTGAAAATTTGAACAAGATATATATAGGGAGAGTGTGAACCAATAGTAGGAATTGAAAAATAATCCAATAAAGAGTGGGGCACTTCAGCAATGATCATATGCCATATCGACTTTGTCCTAACACGATTATTATATCACATTGACTTTTCGTGTCTAGGAAATTTTGAAAGTCGTTTCATATCTAAATAGTAAAAAGAACATGGATAAAAAAAATCCAAACTTAAAAATGCTTTAAGTCATAAAAATCGCCAAATGTATAATTGGCGAGCAGATAGTTCACTTCCACTTTTAAGTATTGTGACTAATTTCTTCGGAATGATTAAGTACTACATAATGGAAAATAAACATAAAATAGAACATAAAAAATGTAGAATTTATTATGATGTACAAATTATACTTTAAAAAATAACTATATCGCATTTCGATGATAAAAAAACTTACTTGAACGTGCATGTGCAAAAATGTTGAAAATCTTGTTAGATCTCCAAATGTACTATTAACTAGTAAGTTGTCCCTTTCTACTTTAAATTAATATGTCTACTTTCTTTGAGATGATTAAAGACAACATAATGAAGAATAAGAAATATTTAATGCATCAAAAATATATTTACGATACATAAAATTAAAAATGTTTATTGCAATATACAAATTGATTTTACTAATCAACAATATCACATTTCAATGATAATTATTAAAACTCTTGATTTCAAAAGCAATAAATGTAATTATACATACATTTTCAAAACATTGAAAAGTAACATATATATGTATTAAAATATAGATTTTTTTTCATGATATTAAGGAAAAAGAGAGAATTTCTCTTATTTCAGAAGAGAAATTCCAGCATGATCATTTTGAAACTGTACGTTCAAAAAAGACCATATCAGTACTTTGCAGGATTTAGGTAACTGATAGGATATGATAGGTAGGATTAAGTAACGATGTAGGACTTAAAAAAATCAGTGAATAAACGAAATTCCGTCCGGAATTGTTCATTCCAAATAATTGTGTATGTATTCACCAGGGAATGTATGCATTGTATGCAATGTATGAACAAGTGTATGCATTCACCAGGGAATATGAATTAATGCTACAGGAACTTTGCGGATTAATGAACAAATACATTAAAGTCCAAAAGTACCCTCACTCCTTATGTGTATCAAAATAAAATGTCAAAAGAAACTTTTCATTCAAATGAATTATATCATTACTTACTGAAATTAATTTTACTAATTAAATTTTTATTAAAAACATTATTAAAAATTGTTAGAAAGAAGTAGTAGTAGACCACACTATAAATCATTTTTTTATTCTAATCAGACCTACCATTAATTTGCCAGTGGCACAAAAAACACTTATCAATATTTACAATTGAGTGATAATTTTTAAATAAAATTTCCAAAATTAACATACAACTTGACTGTACTATTTTACATTGTAAAACGCGTTCCTTCTCGACAACGAAACGACTTTTTACACTTTCTTGCGATTTAAATTTATGCGATTTTAAATAATAATAATACATAACAACAAAATATAAGTATAAATTCATATTTACAAAACATTATTCTATTACAAATTGGACGACTAATAGATTAATTGCATTTGATCAGTTCAAAATATATATTTACAATTTTTCTTCTTTTGTTTTTGCTTCGTATTTTTCGAATTGCATAAAATATCCACCAAATTAAGCTTAATTAGTGATACGGTGGACATATCATTAATTAAGCTTAATGTAGTGATTTAGGAGAATTACAATTAGAACAATTTAAAATAAATGGTGAAGAATTGGAATGTACTCAAACTTTATATAATTTTAAGCTTAACAAATTTCCCATGGTACATGCTCTGCAAAAAAAAAAAATATATGATATAGGTGGTAAGTAAAACTATTAAAGTAAGTATAAGTAGTTTCTAAATGTATAATCGGTCTTCGACTGACAAGATGAAATTGGCCTTTTGCATTCATTCGCAAATGGAGCTGAATTTGGAGAATATTACTGACAAAACTGTGTTCACAGAAGGAACCATCTTATCTCGATTATATAACAGAATTAATAGGCATAAATAGAAACAAGGCTAATCCACATGCCACACTGAAAATAATTTCTTCTTCATAATTAACAGGTGTGTTTCGCTATTTCTCTCCACGGAGTCTGCATTTACAGGATTCGTCTATAACGACATATGAGGTTTTTGCAAAAGAGTGCCTTACCATATTCGTCAAAGTCAGGTATGCGATTGCATTAAAAATCATTTATCCTCACCTCTCTTTTGATCGTGGGAAGTTTAATTATGTAGCATTGATACTATGGCTACTCAAATCATCCGAATTAGCTCCTTGTGATTTTTACTGTAGGGATTTGTTAAGTACAAGTTGTGTTCGTGCTACCATTTCTATAGGATTTACAGCAATTGAAACAGCGGAGTGATGTTTCCCAATAAATCAAGCTTTGTTTTCATGGTTTTGTGACTAGAAAAACAAGAACTGGAAAGTGGTGTAGACGATTATAGCATTACAAAACTGTGTCCCATTGAGCATATGTAAAAACTGGGAGAATTAAGATATCTTATTGTATTTGCATTTGTGTAATAAATTCTTTACAATAGTCATGGTAAGGTGTTTTTTGTATCATAAACTACACTGTAAATTCATTTTTCAAATGAATGATCAGAAATTATAAGCAGCATTCGAAATTTCATTTTTTTTCTTTCTTTTACATTTTTTTTTATAAAATTCATATAAATCTAAGAAGGCAATATTTACCTTAATAACAAATTGTCTTTATTGCTATTTCAAATTATTAGAACATTTTTTTTTTAAATCTATTCTTCAATTTCACTATTCTATTCATTTTCAAATTTTATTTATTTAAGATTTAATACTGCATAACTTTTAAAATTCAAGTATTCGATAAAAAAATAATAAAAATATACTTTTTATCTAACTCTTTCACTATTTGGATTATATATGTAGTTAATATCAATTAAAACTAAATGTATTCTGACATATAATTAAAATAAAGAATAAAATTCCTATCAACAAGTAATTATTTGCCAGAAAAATCCTCAAATCCATAGAGGGGGAATTACTTTTTGTGTAGTAAATTGACATTTTCTGAGTTAGATATTATCAGAGATATATAAAATAAAAAAAAGCAATGAAAAATTATATAATTCCTTTTCAAACTTCTTGGCATTTTCAATACTAACGAAAAGATTTGCATCAAAATTTCCAACAACTATAAACAAATACATCTATGAATTTCTAATATTTTTCAGCAAGTCCATAAATACCAGAATAGGATAACACATGAATATACTAATGTTAATATTGGGTTGGTACATAATTATCAGGCGTTTCTTTGACGTGCTGTATATTTTAACAAAAATTTACAATATTTTATAAATTTATGAATGAAAATATCTTTGTACTTTTAGGTTATCAAATGTCGATAATCATACTCATATTCGTTATATTATGTTGGAATTCTTTGCTTTAGTTCGCGCCATTTTCGCAGCGTCGTGGTAGTTTTATAGAAATCGTTTGGAACCGATTCAGAATTGCGCTGTTGCCGTGGAAACGGGCTGTTGGTTGCTGTGGAAACGAGTTGTTTTTATTCTAAAAAGAACTTTTTTTTTCCAATTTAGCTTTTGCCTTTGAACTGTTACCATCAACCCTATATATCTTTGTAAATATTGCTTGTAAATAAATGAAGATTCCATAAATGTATGTAAGGATTGATCAATACTTCTCGAACCACTAGAAAGCTGCGGCTAATAAGAAAAATAGAACCACCGATATAAAGAAACACGATAGTCGTAGTGACATATTATGCACTGGGGGTCAAAAGCCTCAAAAGAAAGAAGGTCTGCGTTTCGCCAGGGGTTTCACCAAAAGGAATAGCGAAGAACGTGTACTGTAGGAAGGCGATGTGGTGTGTTTGGTGGGACAGAAGCTGAATCATCCATTGGGAAATCATCTCGTACGGGATTTGTTATTGGTGGCGATGACCGTCAACAACAATGGCGGATTCCAAACAAAAACGACAAGCAGAAATTCAGCATCAGCAGCCATGTCTATTTGCTCAACTCGAAGCTGCAATCGAGACGAAAAACACACAAAAAGACTATTTATAAGAACGTCTGATAATATCGCTTAAAAACGCCTGATAATTATGCACTAACCCAATATTTAACGCCTCCCTCTAAATTGTTGCCCGCCCCGAAAATTGGGTGGTGGTACTTTCCTTCTCCTAGGAGACAAATTGCGATAGATCACTTCATTTATAAAGAATAAACGATTCTCTTTTGGCAAACTTCCCAAGTTGCAGACGAATGGGCCATTTTCTTTGGAATGATTCGTTTCATCAAATTGGAGAAAATTATAATTTTGGACTTCATTACTTCGGCCCGATGGTTACAGTTTGACCATTGCGAACCATCAAAGTTTGCGTAAAGTTCACAATCCTTTCTTTCTTCTTTTTAATGGTAAGATTTTCCTTGATGCTATAGTGTTTCCCTAAGCAAGTTGCTGTGATCACCATGCTTCCAATCGTGCTGTCATCTGTTACGGGATCCCCGAAAACCAACTTGAGAGCTTTAATTTGGTGACATCCGTCGATGCATCTCAATTCAGTACATTCATCAAATTTTTCGAATTACCCCCTCAGAAAAAGGCCCCTCAGAGAAATGGTCAGTGTCTTTTCAAAATTTTGGATTTGATGTGCTGAAATTAAATGAATCATTTTAAAATGAGTATCAACATCATAATAATCATAATCATAACGAAAAAACAAGTAATATAAAACAATTGTTTTTAAAGTCAATTCCTACTTAGGTCAACAACGACAAATTTTATTTTAGTTACTTTTTATTAAATAAGAAGTGTTTGTTCAAAAAAAAAAAAAAAAAAAAAAAAAAAAAAAAAAAAAAAAAAAAAAAAACCACACATCTTATATAAGATAAATTTTTTTTTTTCTCCCATATAAAACTAAAATTAATTAATTAAATTTAATTAAGGAATTAATATTTGAAAAACTGTACTAACGTCAAAGTGTCATCCACTACAAATTAAAAAAAAAAAAATGTATTTGAACTTGAGTGGATGAAAAAAGTATTTTATTAACGGTTGAAAATTTAAACAAGATATATACAGAGTGAGCTAATAGAAAAATTGAAAAACAACAAAACAATAAAGAGTTAAGATCTTATTTAGTGCATGCTATTCAGTAAAAGCCTTTTCTTCTATGGGGTCTGCATAAAGGACCATATGGAACTTTTTTTTTTACAAAAATAATTCTGAAGGTTAAACAGTAACTCTCAAGGTTATGCTTTCGCTACAATCACAACATTCAGAAATGAGAAAGTTCCATGGCGATTTTTAATGTGAATAAATGTCTTGCATTGGCAGTCAGACCGTCATTTTTAATGAGCGTTTTCTGGGTTCTGCTAGAATCACACACAAATGCGAAATAATAAAGATAAAAAGTCCGAAACAATTCTTACCCCCCCCCCTCTCCCCCAGTAAGGGATGGAACAAATTACGCTAGAGATTTTATCTGGCTTATAAACTACTGAATAGAAATGGTCAGCAAACTAACAAAGCATTTACAAGAAGTCATTACTTCTGTAGTAGGTCGCTGTGCGAACAAGGTACTACATAAAATAGAGCCTACTTTTAATAAAATTAATAATTTCTTTTAAATAACTTTAGATAAACATTTTCTTTTGTAGTTTTTCTGGTAAATTTTCGTAGAAAACTTAATGTCTAGATAGCCTAGTGCAAAATGTTACAAATAAATTGCACTTCTTTTACTAGTACAATGGGTCTTTAATATATCACGCCAATCACATTCATATTTTTTTACTGGCGCATTTTGAGAAAAAAAAGGCAAACAACCTATAGAAAATCACTCAGTTTTTGCATATATTTTTCGTTGATATTGAGTAATGCAAAGTTATTAAAAGTACATAACTTAGACACATAAAAAATAAATAAAATTCTTCTTTTGGCATTTGGAAAAATAAAACAAGGATTAGAACATTTGTTTATACTTAAAATATCACTATGAATTTCGAATTTAAACATAATCCTTTTTTAAATTTAAATCAAGAGTTTTTAAATTTTAGTTTTCAAAGTGTACTTCTCTCACTCTCTAATGAAATAAATCTCTCACGTGAAATAAAATGTTTAAAACGAAACAAATTTCTTTAAATGAAATGAATTACCTGCGTTGATACTTGGAGCACTAATACATCGATTTTTACTTTTTTGTTACACCATGATGGTAAATTTGCCGTTGAAGAAGTCTTCGGATTGGCTAAATACATGACAACATGCAGGGCCTCTTCAGCGGTGAAGATGTCTGGACATTTCTGAACAATCTGCGTAAACTTCATTCCTGTAATGCTCAATATTCGAATGTGCTTGAGAAGTGGCAGTAAAAGATCTCTCTTGCTTTCCTGGGAGCTAGTATGGGACTTTGTCCACTCAAGGATAGCTTCAAACAACTCATCTTCAGAATTAAGATTGAGCTTGGGCAGCTTGCAGATTGCTCGAACAGTGGAAAGGGTTGAAGTCTTGAAGTCATTTGATCTAGTATTATAATGACATGTAAATCAGTACAGTTTTAATGTTAACAACTATATAAAGAACATAAAATTCAAAGTCTGCGTACATGGAGTATTTTCAAATTATGGCACTATTAAAGCAAGTGCTACTCAGAGCAGTGATCTGAGTCTCATTTAATATGCAATATTTACGAGATTTCTACTAAAATTTTATGTCTAATTTATTTTATTAAAGATTCATCAACAAAAGAAGTATAGGAGTCAGAATTATGCAGAGTTCTGCATAAATTAAAACAAAGTCATTTTCAACATCGATAATTAGAACTTTATCGAATTTAGAGGGAAATTACAATATCAAACCTGATAACATCACGAGTATTATCTTGAATAAACTCTGAGCATCGATCCTTTAAAGGTTCAATTTTATTTTCAATAGCCAATTGTAATGTGCTACAGGCATTCCCTTCCGTGATTTCTGAAAACTTTAACTGCGACTCGCACTTAGATACCAGAGGGTGAACTTGGAACTTTCTGGCAGCCATCATGGTTTGCAAGACCGAAGCAGTATCTTCAAAATACACTTCATCCGTATAAAGATATCTGAAACGAAATTAAATAAAAATGATTAAATCACTACATTTCGAGTTGTACTATAAGCATATTTTTCTTATTCTATGATATTCAATGTTAACGTTTTCGTTCTTTAACGTTAAATATCTTAGAATAAGGATATTTAATGTCACATAAAATATAACACTATATATTTACACTACTGGTCATTAAAATTGCTACACCAGGAAGAAATGCAGATAACAAACTGATATTTATTGGACAAATATATTATACTGAAAATAAAAGTGATTAAATTTTCAAGACATTTGGGTGCACAGATCCTGAGAAATCAGCACCCAGAACAATCACCTCTGGCAGTAATAACAGCACTTATACGCCTGGGCATTGAGCCAAACAGAGATTGGATGGCATGTGTAGGTACATATGCCTATGCAGCTTCAACACGATGCCACGGCTTATTAACCGTAGTGACTGGCGTCAGGTGACGAGCCAGTCGCTCGCCAACCATGGACAAGACGTTTTCTATTGGCGAGAGATCGGGTGAACGTGCAGGCCACGGCAACAGCCGAACATTTTCCGTACAATACCGGCAATTCCGTACAATACCGGCAACATGCGGCCATGCATTATCCTGCTGAAAAAGTGGGGTTTCGATTTCGCAGGGCTCGAATAAAGGGTAGAGTCATGTATTGTAACACGCCAGAAATCTAACGTGCATTGTTCAAAGTGTCGTCAATGTGAACAAGAGGTGACCGAGACGTGTATCCAATAGCACCCCTATGGGCTAGTATGATGATGACGAATGCAATCTACCAAAGTGCATTCACCCCGATGCTGCCAAACACGGATGCGACCATCTTGATGCTGCAAACAGAACCTGGATTCCTGGAACCCTTTTCCCCTTCTACAATTGAACTATGTTATAGTTTAATGCCAAATAAATATAGCCTGGAGTCAGGGTCAGATTTAGATGAAAATAGGGCCCTAGCCTATTCCACTTATGAGGCCTTTTCACCTCCCATTTTTAAGTTTGTAAATTAAATGAGAGATAATAAAATACATCATTACTGTAATATATATCAATATGTTAAATGAAAAATGTTGTGGTTAGTACTAATCTTTATAAAAAATGCGGCACGGATAATAAATATAAAAAAAGTCGGGAACACTTATTTGGACATTTATTCTCAGCACCCTATATAGTACTTGTAACAATAACTAATTAAACATAACACAACACATTTACAAAGAAACAAAATTCAAATAATAAAACTCTTTGCCCACGAAAATAAAATATGCAATAAAAATTATCATATTTTCTATCAAATTAAATTAACTATATTCAATACATTGAAGATTAAAGCAAATTCAATTTAAATAAATTTATTTCATAATTTCTCCTTATTTTTGATTCTGTGTCTTAGTGTTAACAGTGTTTTAGTGTTTACTGTTTTTAGAATAGTGTAATTCTAATTTTGCTAACAATTTGGCCCCTCCTGATCTTGAGGCGTTGATCCTAGGAAAATCCGCCCCGGCCTGAAGTAGTGCAGGTTAAGTTAAATTAATAAAAAAAAAGAAAAAAAATAAACTTAAAAAAAAATTGTAATCGTCTAATGCCGATGTACAGTTTACCCATGGGTATCTGCATTTTGGTGTTTGCATTTTTTGTATTTGCATTATTGGTGCATGAAATGGCAGCAGACAATGTCAAAAAAGAGTGTTGGCATACCAAATTGTCAGATTTGAGAACACACGCGATTTTTTTTTCGTTTTCCCAGTGAGCCGGACTGCATTTGATCGTCTTCATAAACTTGTATGCCTGATTTTTGTAAAAGAGTTGACGTAAACATTGTTGGTCTTGAACTTGTTGCGCGGTCAAAGAGGAATCGGTAGGAATTTTGTTTCGAAGACAAATTTGTATACTACTTAAAAGAAGTTTATGTACATTTTTTTTGATGGCTGTTACAAAATTTTTGAGGTGTAGCACCTCGACGATCATAACAATCTCTCAATTTAGATTTAACAATCTCTGAGTAGGTTTCTTTCTCGTAAAACGACGCATATCACCACATTAGATTCTTGGGTAAGACAGCTTTGCAAGATCATCAAACAATACTGACAAAGGCATTTGGTCTTCACCAGGTGCTAATGCGAATCCAGCGTCAATGTTGGTATTGAGTTTATTAATGACCGTCATAATCAATGGGTCGCCGAATGGGTCGTCATAATCATCGTCGTCTTTATCAGACTCATCGTTCTCTTCCGAAGAGATAGGATTCAGGTCAGCGAAAGCATTTGAACCTTAAGGAAACGATTCTGTTCGAAATTTTTCCAGACATTCCAAATCGATATTAATGTTTTGTGATTGGTATAAAGGCTTGCTCATTAGATACAAAGCCGCATTGTAAACACGATTGGGATACATAAAGTGCGATTTGAAAGAGAGACGTTTCTTCAATTTCACGTAGATAGTGGCTGAATCGTTTACATTGCGGGAAGACAGTCGACCGATTTGTGGAAGTAGTTAGAAACGTTCGTAACGGATCCCTTGATACCATATTGACGATACAGACCAAGTTCTCGTATTTGTATGAAAGGGATACGAAGAGCAACGAGACGCTCTTCCGAGTCATTCAACTCAGACAAACAGGAGGGTTGCTCAGGATATCGAAAGCCATAATTGGCTGCAAGATTTGGAACGTTGCGTTTACGAATATAATCGCTGCACGTTTTACAAAAGTCAGCTTCGTCCAAGTCGACAGAGAAAATTATTGCAATTTGATTTAAAGAAACGTTCTTCGACTTTGAGTCATTGTTTCTCATGAGAGTAGTCGTTTAAATCGGAATGAGTATTGTTCAAGAAGCAATGGGAGCAGGAAGGTGTAACTGAAGAGGACGAATTAAAAGTATCCTTGAGAGAACAAGAACAGGAGGGAGAGTAATGAGAAGGAGTTTGAACACATTTTGTGTGTTTATTGTCGTCGTGAGGATTGATAGCCTGTTGACGCTTGAGAGCTCGACGCTCCCGTTGAAGGGCATTTTGGCGGGCACGAATTTCAGGTTTCGAACGGGCTATTCTTTTCCTTTCACGATCATGCGCTTTAACATTGTCTTCCATTGTTGTCAACATTGTTTCCAATTTCCATTGTTTCCTTTTGGTATAACTTTATTTCGGATCGGACATTATTTCAGATCGTTACCGAAAACAATACCCATTGGATACCCATGGTTTTTATACATATTCTGTTGGAAAAAAAAACATTTCAAAGTTACAAAATTCTAATTTAGGGAGATTTCAAAGAAAACTTTTTATAAAGTCTAGTTTGATTGGTTTTGTGTATCTCATATCAGCATGTAACAAAAACTTTAAATTAAAAAATAAAGAAATATTTATTTTCCAACTTAAATGTTTTTGTAAATATTAACTAAATAAATAAGATTATTAAATCAGAAAGATTAAAATAAACATTAAATAATTAAATATGTAGGTCAAAATTAAAGTAAATTGAAAAAATAAGTGAATAGATTAAAATATTAAATGCGAACTATGTACCTCATAAGAACAAACAATAAACTTCATATTGAATTATAAATCTCACAAGAACATATTATAAATACTAGTACAAATCTTAATGTTAAAAATATGTTGAAATGAATAAAAAATAAAATAATTACATCATTATTAAAAAAAGAGAGTCTGTTTATTAAATGCTCCAATAAAATGTTTATACGATTTTTTATGAGAAAAAAATTAAAAACTTTTCTTCAATAATAAATT
The DNA here is from genome assembly GCA_021605095.1 of Caerostris extrusa. Classification (NCBI taxonomy): domain Eukaryota; kingdom Metazoa; phylum Arthropoda; class Arachnida; order Araneae; family Araneidae; genus Caerostris; species Caerostris extrusa. Next base: position 70,323 of record BPLR01015810.1, read on the forward strand.
TAAAAGAAAGCAAATTACTTAGAAAATTCATTTAAAAACATGAATTTTTAAAAGTCGTCAATTAATATTTTTACCTAATGCAGCTGGCAAACAGCTATCTTGGATGTCTTAAGGCAAGCGCTGCACAGACGTTACACACATTGCATTACCCAGGGGTGCGTGTAACTTGAAGATAGGCCACGGACGCGGTAAGAATGCCCCCGCAACGCTCTACGATCATATTAGACCGGGACCTATGGTTTAAAGTGGCTTCCGAACCACTACAAACATCCATGGCACCGCCGGGACTCGAACCCGAAACATGTGGTACCGAGTGCCAGAGCGCTAGCCATTCGGCCATTCAGGCCACCATAATATAATATTTATATGATAATTTGAAAAATTGTGTCTTAACCATCATATTCTTCCATTTTTAATTCATCTTAAGACGATTTTCGCATTTAAACAATTTTTTAATCGAATATTTCTTTAGTAAATGAATAAAATAAAGAATTAATTAATTTTTTATTCAATTCATTCCTAAAAAGTTTTAAAAAATTATATTCTGAAATTTCCCACGTTTTTTTATTTTCTTTCACTTTCATCAATCAGCATTAAGCGTAGCCCATTAGTTGTACCAGATTAAACAATAAGCTTTGTAAAGCATTTTAGCATTTTATTTGAACCATGAGTTTATTTGGTCCAACTAAGAACCAATAGCGATCTAAATTATTAATTTCAACAAGCACGTCATTGGCTTAGAAAATTTAAAACGCCTACAAAAAAAATTATATAATTTTATTGGTGGGTCTCATAAACCATTTAAACCATTTATTGCTCACTAAATAGTCATTACAGATTATATTGGCTCTAAATAATTTAATTTCAATTAAATAATAGAAATGTGTAATCAATATTCTTTAAACATACAATTATTTCAATTCCTTCTATTAGTTCATACTCTCCCTATATATATATCTTGTTCAAATTTTCAATCGTTCATAAAATACGTTTTTTCATCCACTCGAGTTCAAATGTATTTTTTTAACTTGTACTGGATGACACTGGATGTTAATACAGTTTTTCAAAAATTAATTCATTCATTAAATTTAATTCATTAATTTTTTTTTTTTAGATTTAAGTTGCATATATCTACCAATAGATGGCGCCAGATAAATTTAAAAAAAAAAAGAATGAAAATTATTTATAAAGGACTTTCTGCAATAGAGTGAAAAAAAGTAGGAATTGACTTTAAAAAATATTTTTATATTACTTGTTTTTGTTTATAATTTGCTAAAGTTTTTTCAATAAAATCGTTCAAATATTTCTTGAGGTTTATTTTTAAATAATAACAAAAATTCTTAACAAAACAGTTAGTTAATAAAACAAACGTAATTATAGAATGTAGTAACGGAATGTAAAATTGTAATTTTGGATAAAGGCCCTTCAGTATCTCTGAAAATAATAAGAATTTTGTCGCAAATATTTGTGGGCCTAATAATATCACACACAAAATCGATTGTTCTAAAAATCTCGAGTTTCGTAATTGAAAAATTTCGAGTTAACAATTAATTGACCATGTTGATTAATTTTGTTAATGTACTAAATTTCATTTAAGTTAAATCACTTTGAAAACATTTCCAATAATAGCACTTATGTAGAGACCTAATGATAATTATGACGTTAAGACGAATATGACACACTTAACTTATTAAGGGTGTGCCATTTTCTTCTGGTTTTTACCAGAATAAAACTTAAAATATGACAAAACTTTCATAAGATTTGATGGGAAATGTAGAACTTTTGAGAAGATTGTTTCAGTTTTTAAGAGCTATTTCCTTTAATGTCATTTTCCTACATACCACTAATGTGCTCTAGACAGGGCCGGATTTTCCTATAGGCTAACTAGGCTTCAACCTAGGGCCTCAAGATCAAGAGGGGCCTACATTCAAATTGTTAGCAAAATTAGAGTTACACTATTCTAAAAACAGTAAACACTGAATCAAAAATAAGGAGAAATTCTACACATATGAATAATAAACAAACATAATAAATAATTTACAAACTTAAAAATGGGATGTGAAAGGGCCTAATAAGTGGAATAGCCTAGGGCCTCTTTTCATCTAAATCAGGCCCTGGCTCCAGAGCCTTGAATTTTTAACGTTATGATCACTCATCTCGCTGGTAAGATACGATAACAATTAAACCTTGTTGTGATCAGAGAATATGGCCATTAAATGAAAATATTAAAGCATGTCTTACTTAACAACATTCTTGAATGCTTCAAATGACACGTTTTTTATTTCGAAGTTTTCTGAAGTTGTTGATCTTTGAGGATCTTGCATGGAAGTGCTGTACAACATTTTGGCAAATTCTGGCTTCCAACGGCAAGAATTGCCTTGTGTGCTCTAAGTTCGGGCTTGGGCTTGACGCCACAGTTGACTACGAACTTGACGTCTGTGAACACCTCATCGGTGATAAGCCTACGAATTCGTTGGGAGATATCTGGACCACTGGGAAGATAAGCTTCTAAAAGACACGAAACTTGGAATAGCAATTTAAATAATATTTAACAGTTAAAAAAAAAACATTACATTTAAATTATTTTCTAAATTTTGAGTTTAATTTCAAGTATCTTTACGGAAATGGAGCTAGTGTATGCCTCCAGCTCTCAACAATTTTTGCCATTATGAATCAAATTATTGACCAATCCTTCTTCTACTTCTGCGCCATTTTTTGCGATATTTTTAGAATATTGTGATTTTAGTTTCTCAGAAGTAAATCTTGGTATGCAAATTCTGAAAATTAGAAAAATAAAAGTATCATTTAGCTTTCTGGAAAATTATTAGATATTTTTCGATTCGTTTATTTACTGTAAAACAATAAGGTTATTTCCTTAAGCTCAATAAAATTAAGGCCGCTTTTATGCAGCCTGATGGCCAATGAACTAGCACTCTGGCCTTGGGTACCATATGCTTGAGGGATGTTTGTTAGTGGTTCGGAATCTACACTAAACTGAAGGTACTTATTTAATTAGCAAAAAGTGTGAAAAATAATCCTTTTTATACATTTAAAATGAATTTGTTATTACTAGATATAACATACTCAAATTTACGATACATGTGCATACATAAGGACGAAATTTTAATTTCACCCCTTGTAAAGGCATGACACATTCTGGTAGAACACGTAGATTACCGTAGATTCTGGTAGAACACGTAGATGATGACAAAAATGATCGATATATTTGGCGACTTCTCGCCCACGTTGGATTAGTCAGTCTATTTTACCAAAGTTATGGTTGCTTATAATATACTAATTAATAAATAGGAATTAACATATTAGTTAAATATTTAAAATTATCAAAAAAACTGATAAAAAATAAAGCATAAGCTAATTCTGTTATTGAAAATATTGCATACAATTCAAAATTTGGCAATTGCAAATATTCTGCCTAATATTGTGTAAAAAATAATGAAATCATATGTTATTAAATTTGTCCATAATTCCTCTTTTTAAAGAAATTTCTTATTTCAATGATTAAACTTCTTGACTATCTAAAAAGAATTACTAATATTCTGCTCAAAAAGATCATTATGTTTCAATATATTTTTGTTTAATTATCAAGATGGAGACATTGTGTTTACATTTAATCATTAAATTATCATATTTTCCATAGGCATCCAAACATATCTTTACTTCAAATATGACTCAAGGTAATTTATTTAGACTTGTTTGTTTCAACAGCATAAAAATTTGCTTAACTGACAAAATTTATATATTTTTTTTATTAAGTGAAGAATTAAAAGTTGAATATCTTAAAGATGGAAAAATTCCAGGTCTTATTGAACTAAATTTATCAATTTCTATTACAAGTCAAAATATTTACCTCCACTTCCAGAATATACAGAATCATTGTCAGTATAATCTCCATAATCAACATCAGATTGCCACGAAACTTGACGGCTGCTGTCGGCACACATACTTCCTAAAAATCACATAAATTAAATTAAATTAATTATAAATAATACATTTACTGGCTTAAGCTATTTAAAATTAAGCAAGTATTTTTTCATTATCAATAAAATAAACAAACTTTTTAAAAAATGCGATGAATATGATGATTAAAATGAATTTTATTTAAAAATTAAATTAATAATTATATTTAAATTAATGGAAATTCTGTTAAATGAAAATATCTATTATATTTAATAATAAAAATAATAATAAAACTGAAATCTGCTCGGCAAATTTCAACTTATCATGATCATTCGAGAGCGGATGAATAAACTCAGGAATATACCAATGTTTAATAATGCGAAATATATATGAAACAATTGACTGAAATACTACAAGAATGACCAAATTCAAGAGTCAATGAATATAGAAATGTTGAATGGATCAAGAACTTCATGAAGATTGAATTCAAGAAAATATACAAAAGTAAGATAAATGTAGTCGTAAATGAAGAATTAAATATTCTAAATTCTACGAGAAGCGTTGTCACATTCAAAAGCCAGAAAAATATATCAAAGTTTGAAAATTCTAGGCATAAATGAAGAATTAAGTATTCCAAATACAATAAGAAGCACTATACAGCTCAATAGGCACCGGAAAATGACAAAAGATATAAATATGAAACTTCAAGAAGAAGGAATTAATCAGCCTATACTTATAGCCATGGGAAATACAAATGTTTAAAATCTCAAGCCAAAACATGAAAAATTATTTAAAACCAAACTACAAAACACATCAAACAAAAGCCAAATTCTAAAGAAAATCCCATAAGACTAACGTTATTCATGAAGCATTTCAAGAATTAAAGGGCCCAGAGTACCATTTTCAGATAATCTCTGTTCAGTTTCATCTGTTATTCGAGATAAGAATAAAAGTATATCTTCCATAAGTTTAAATGTCGCTCGATAAAATTTGAAATTTCCATCAATATTTTTTAACATTTTATTTAAATCCACAATGATAACCTTTTTTTTTTTCTGTCAAAAAACATCTATCAGAGGTTAACTATGTTATTGCGATATCTAATGCACATTTACATTTTTACATTACATTTACACAATAGAGATTTTATGTTTACTTTAGTCAATCTTGAGGGAAATTTATCAAAAGTATCTTCATTCTCTGAAATTCTGGTCCATAAATAAAGGTATAAGGTTGCATATTAATGTACGAATAAAATGTAAATGCAAAATGATAATGATACATATTTTTCAGGTTATCTCCAAATGTTTTATACCTTTACGTTGATCGTAAACATTTCTTATCAATGCTACATTTCGTAATTCAGAAGCTTTATTAATTTCCTTTTATTATTATTCCTATATCTAAATATTTAACAGTAGGCAATAGGTTTTTGGATTTGCTGGTTTCAAGTCAGATTCATAACTTATTCTAATGTATTAAATGACGATTACTAAAAACGAATATTATGTAATTAAAATTGATCACCATAAATATTGCAATTTCGTAAATCAGAAGCTTTATTTCCTATATCTAAATAGGTTTTATTCCTTATTTATTATTATTACGATTATCTAAATATTTAACAATAGGCAATAGGTTTTTGGATTTGCTGTGTTTCAAGTCAGATTCATAACTTATTCTAATGTATTAAATTACGATTACTAAAAACGAATATTATGTAATTAAAATTGATCACCATAAATATTGCAATTTCGTAAATTCAGAAGCTTTATTAATTTCCTTTTATTATTATTCCTATATCTAAATATTTAACAGTAGGCAATAGGTTTTTTTGGATTTGCTGTGTTTCAAGTCAGATTCATAACTTATTCTAATGTATTAAATTACGATTACTAAAAACGAATATTATGTAATTAAAATTGATCACCATAAATATTGCAATTTCGTAATTCAGAAGCTTTATTAATTTCCTTTTATTATTATTCCTATACCTAAATATTTAACAGTAGGCAATAGGTTTTTGGATTTGCTGTGTTTCAAGTCAGATTCATAACTTATTCTAATGTATTAAATTACGATACTAAAAACGAATATTATGTAATTAAAATTGATCACCATAAATATTGCAATTTCGTAATTCAGAAGCTTTATTAATTTCCTTTTATTATTATTCCTATACCTAAATATTTAACAGTAGGCAATAGGTTTTTTGGATTTGCTGTGTTTCAAGTCAGATTCATAACTTATTCTAATGTATTAAATTACGATTACTAAAAACGAATATTATGTAATTAAAATTGATCACCATAAATATTGCAATTTCGTAATTCAGAAGCTTTATTAATTTCCTTTTATTATTATTCCTATACCTAAATATTTAACAGTAGGCAATAGGTTTTTGGATTTGTTGTGTTTCAAGTCAGATTCATAACTTATTCTAATGTATTAAATTACGATTACTAAAAACGAATATTATGCAATTAAAATTGATCACCATAAATATTGCAACAGTCAGACATATTTTCTTGCTCACAAATTATTTCCACTTAAAAATTATTATTGTTTAGTTTGATAAATCGACTAATTGTATTGAATTAAAATTAGTTATTTATTCAATACCACTGTTGATTTTGTAGGTTTCACTTAATTTTTTCGTCCTGATTTTATTTCTGTTTCAATTGCTTAAACCAGGGGTGACCAACCCAAATGATCTTGCGGGCCGCATATAAAATTATATACCCCCCCCTATTAGATTTAGACACACTATAGACATTTTTGGAGTGAAAAATTGAAACATAATGAGTTATTATTATTGTGTTTACTATTATTCTTACATTTGAACGTAAATAACATAATAATAATGATACTAAATGCAATTGTAAAGAAATATATAACACCAAAATTGAAATATAAAATATATATAAATATAAATGAAATTAAAAAAATGAAATCATTAAAAAATATTTATTTTACTAGTGCGATATTTGTTTTCTCCTCTCTTTTACTATCTTTTTCAAATCGATCTCAATTTGGTATTTGCACATCGTAATGGGTGTTGCAGGTTAGCGTGTTTTGTATTTGGTCAATTTTATTTTCGGAAAAAAATGATTCGCAGGTGTTAGTTAAACCAAAAGCGCTAACAACTTTTTGTGCCACGGTTTCTAAAATTGGAGAATTTTTCTTTTGTGACGTAAGTGTTATAAAAATCTAACTGTAAACTCGAACTCATAACTGAAAACTCATAAATAAAACAGGCAGTATCTGTCATATATTGGCAAGAATATTATTTTAAAATCAAAGTTAACTTTTTTCTCATAATTTCAACAGTTAATCTTTGCATATATGGACGCACAAACAATGTATTTTTTAATACATTGGTTTTCACTATTTTTCCATAAAATAAATACATTTTGTAAAAGTGTAAATACACAAATAAATTTCATAAACGGGTCATAAAAAATATTCAAGGTGGGCCGTGGATTGGTCACAAGTGGCTTAAACTATATCCATAGAAGTCGCAGAATTACATTGCATTTGTAAATTTAACCCCACGTTTTATAAGCAAATTTAATAACAATTGCAGTTATTTTGCAGTTGATAGTCTTTTTAAAAATTATCATGTCATTTTTTAAAAAACAAATCATAATTTTGAAACAATCATAATCCAATAATCTTTATGGTGTATTTTCATTTGATATACAAAATATTACAAATCAATATCATTTAACAGGTAAAAAATTTTATTACATATTAACTTATTTTTATTACTTGATACTTATTAATTTATTACTTAATGTTATTTATTTATTACATATTAGTTTATTGTTGAATGTTAAAACATTTTAGTACTTATTACTTATTAACCGGCAAACCATTATTATACTAGCGCGTTAGAAGTTTAGTAGATGATGTCATTTTAGGAAACTGTTTCAAATATATTATTGCATATTAAACAGATTGATCATTTGTAGTACATATTGTTAAAAAATCAACTCGATTTGACAATAATTGGTTAAAATGGTTTATTATAATTTTTCAAAAATATGTAATTTTTATATATTTTTTTTTGATTAATATAATAATAGATTAAAAAATATAATAATATATTAAAAAATTAAGAACATGCCACTTGTCAAATTGATGTATATCCACAAATCCATTTACAATTGTGTTTAAAATAAAAGGTACTTACGTATTAACGGTACCTTGGCGACAGTTGCACCAATAAAGAGCACACGCGCCAACCGCAGCTACAGATTTGGCGGTTTTTAAGTGGCACCAATCTATTCTATTGGTTTGGTAACCTTAAGTAGCTGTTAGATTGGCGACACTTAAAAACCGCCAAGTCCGTCGCCAAGGTACCGTTAATACGTAAGTACCAAATAAAATATGAATTTAAAGAAAACTAACGTAAAAGTAAAATAAAATTTTACATAATATATATAATATATTAATTAAAACTGCTAAGAAAATTTTTGTTATTGTACCTAATGAAAAGTTAACAATGAACAGAAAAATTCCCTCTTGTCTAATTAAAATAAAAAATACATAACATTTTTCCCTACCTGACATTCTTCTCAAAAAATATATTCTACACCAGGGTTGTTGTTTTTTTCCAATTCAACCGTAACTGAATTATTGCAGTTAAACAGTGCAAATGGAAATACTTATTCCCTTCCTCTACAAAAAAAAAAATGGCTGGCAACCGAAACCACAACGCGACTCGAGAGAAAAGCCTTATCTGTTGAATAGTTTCCAAGAACAACTCGATAAAATTTATCAATAGAATTTTTTTTTTTATTTTTTTCTGCACGCTAAGCAAAAACTGGAATTTCCCTTTAAGTTTGTTTGGTAATCTGTTTTCAAAGAAGCTATTATGAAAATTGAAGAACTGTGCATGATTAAAAATAAAAAGTAAAAAAGAAATAGTTGTGTCTCGATTTAATCAAACATTCAAAAGGAAGTCAACATATATATATAGATATAGATAGAGAGATGTTCGTTTCAGTCTGTTTTCCTCTTTTTGATTTCCCAACGTGCAATCAGCAGGTTTTGTTATTGCAATTAAACCAATGATTCTCAAACTTTTGAAGTCGGCACGTTTAAAATTTTATTTCTTTTTTGAAAAATATGTTATAATAGTTAAATTAAATAGTACAGAAAAATATAATGCGTCAGGTAGTCTGCAATGGAAATATTTTTAACATTGGATAGAAATATTTTTTTTGAAAACATGAATGAAAAGCACTAAATGGAAAAATTTTTAAAATTTAGCCTTGAATGGAAGATATTTTTAATATTATAAATATTTTTAATATTCAAAAATGAAAAAATTTTTTGTTTTGAATGGAATTATTTTTAACATTGAAAATTGAAACTAAATGGAAACAATATTGAAAATTTTTAAAATTGAAAAAAAATAGCACTGAATGGAAAAATTTTTAACATTGAATGGAAATATTTTTTTTTAATATTTTAACATTGAATGGAAATATTTTTAACATTATTGAATGTGAATGGAAATATTTTTTAATATTGAAAATGAATTTTTAAAATTTTTTTTTATTGAATGGAATTATTTTTTTTAACATTGAAAATTGAATGTATCTATTTTTTTAATGGAATTATTTTTAACATTGAAAATGGAATTTTTAACATAGAATTTAACATAGAATGGAAATATTTTAAATATTGAAAATAAAAATTTTTAACATTGAAAAATGAAATTTTTAGCACTGAATGGAAAAATTTTTTAACATTGAATGGAAATATTTTTCACATTGAAAATTGAAATTTTTAACATTGAATGGAAATATTTTTAACACGGAAAATTGGAATTTTTAACATTGAATGGAAATAGTTTTAACATTGAAAAATATTTTTTTAACGTTGAATGGAAATATTTTTAACATTGATAATTTCCTTTTTTTAAAAGCTAATGTTGCTAGTAGCCAAAACCATAGTAGTTAGCTCTCCTAGATTTTCGGAAACATTCTTTGGCGCATTATCGTCGTTTGTCGCTTATTTTGTTGACGAAAAAAGAAACAAAAGGAATCAGAATCGTTAGTTGTTTTATAATGATAACTGTCTTTGAATAGGAAAACTGACACGAAAAAAAAAGTAACTATATTTATTCAATTCCTACTATTAGTTCACAATCTCCCTATATATATATATATATCTTGTTCAAATTCTCAATCGTTAATAAAATACTTTTTATTCCTCCACTCAAGTTCAAATACATTTTTTTAACTTGTAGTGATGACACTTGATGTTATTACAGTTTTTTCAAATATTAATTCATTCATTAAATTTAATTCCTTAATTTTAGTTTTTTTTTAGATTTAGGTTGCATGTATTTACCAATAGATGGCACCAGATGTAACAGGAAAATTTCAACTTAAAAAGTAGGAATTGACTTTAATTTTTTTTTATTTACTTGTTTTTATATAAAAACATATATTTCTCTGGAATACCATGGGGCGTACTTGGAAATCTACACCGCATCAGTGCACCCTGGTGGACATTTTGGATTTCCTCATAATGATATTCTTGTCTTTCAATAGGTTATTGCTTGTTTAACATTTTTATCTATATGTTGTCTCTGTTAATTTTCCCAGGTTCTACAAGACACCGACTGGGACAATTTTATTTATTTGTTTATTATTTCTTTCGGGTGTACACCCATGACTTTTTCTTGGGAGGGGCTCAAAAAAAAAAAAAATTATAACCGTTTCAGAAATCTCAATAAGTCATACTAAACTATAAGTAATAGGATATGTATCTAGAGTTATTAATTATTATTTATTAATAAGTTTAACTGCACTAATTTTCATAAAAATACTTAAAAATGAAAACATTAAATACTAAAAGTACTGTACAAAAAAATCAAAAAATAATTTCTAAAAATATTTCATAAAATTATAAATTCAAATTCAATCTTCATATTTGTTACGCCAGTTTATCGATTATTCATCGTTTATTTCAACTTTAATATTCTCAGAAATATTTAATAAAGTTAAATCATTTAATTATTCTTACCCTAATGTATTTCTTAAATAAGTTTTGAACCTTCGCAACGTTGAAAAGATCTTTCATTCATTCTTGATGTCACTGGTAGAGTTGCAAAATTTATTTTTTAAAATATATATTTCGATATAAATTGGTGGCCAAGTGCCTAACGCTCTGGTCTTTGGTACCACAGGCTGGGCTGAATTTTCCAATAGGCTAACTAGGCTTCAAGATCAAGAGGGGCCTTATATTATCCCTGTCGCATTTTTTATAAAGATTTAACTTTTATTAATTATTATCCGGGCCACATTTTTAATAAAGATTAGTACCCATCACAACATGTTTCATTTAACATATTGATATACACTCAGGAGCCAAAACATTATGACCGCCCCTACATTTTGCACTGAACTCGCCTGGATGACGTGGAAGGCCCGTGATCAGGTGGAAGTGGTATTTAACTGGTATTAAGTGGTGGTATTAATCCATGCCAAGGCGGGTTGAAGCTGTGTTGCACGCCAAAGGTGGGCCAACTCATTATTGACAGAAAGTCATAATGTTTTGGCTCTATTTTATTATCTCTCATGCAATTTACAAACTTAAAAATTGGGAGGGGAAAGGGCTTCATAAGTTGAATAGCCTAGAGCCTCTTTTCATCTAAATCCGGCCCTGACCACAGACTTCAGGTTCGAATCCTGGACGTGGCATGGATATTTGTGAGTGGTTCGGAATCCACTTTAAGACGTAGATCCTAGTCTGTTTAACCCTCGTGTGCAGAAGACGACCTTAGAGCGGCGAACCAAGCTAAACTTCATATACCTCTTGCATTTGTCTAATGTTTCAGTTTCGCTTTTGATATTACAATTTCAGAACTCTTATGTAACCGCAATTTTAATTCACTTTCTAAAATGGAGGGGCATAATGGAAATATTACAAATTAACATCCATAACATTATGTAACTTTGTTTCTGTCCATTTATCATTACTTAGTAAAAAAAAATACATCAGGTTTTTGAAATATAGTTTTAGTATATTATTATAGTTTAGTATATATATATAATAGTATAAATATCATTTTTGGAAAAATTTTCCTATCGGAGTAAGTAATTTTAATGAGAATTTTTTTTTTTTTTAATTTCAGATGTGAATCTTTGAGTTAGATCACTAACAGTAGTAAAAAAAAGGTTTAATTCAATTTCGACATCTTTGTAAATAGACAAAAAATGTGAACATTAAAGCCATCACAAAATTTAATGCAGCGTAAAGTTATTTTATAACAATTTGCATCGAAGATATTTATACGCGAACAATTTATCTAATACAAATTTGTTTTGCTCAAGGCATGTGATAACATTTAGTAGTAGACGATTTATCTCAGTGATTCCAAGACTTATCTCTGCCATTCTATTTCTTCTAGTCTGCGAACTATGGAATCGAAGAGTTTTAGCACTATTGTTTCAGCGTTATTCCTGTCTTTTTAAATTCCTTCTATGAGCTCACACTCTCGCTATATACACTGAAGGGACAAAAGTCATGGGATACCTCTTAACATCGTGTCGGCCCTCCTTTCGCCCGGCGAAGTGCAGCAACTCGACGTTGCATGGACTCAACAAGTCGTTGGAAGTCTTCTGCAGGAATATTGAGCCATGCTGTCTCGATAGACGTCCATAATTGTGAAAGCGTTGATGGTGCAGGATTTTGGGCACGAACAGACCTCTCGATGATGTCCCATAAATGCTCGATGGGATTCATGTCGGGCGATCTAGGTGGCCAGATCATTCGTTGGAATTGTCCAGAATGTTCTTCAAACCAATCGCGAACAGTTGTGGCCCGGTGACATGGCGCATTGTCATCCATAAAAATCCCATCGTTGTTTGGGTACATGAAGTCCATGAATGGCTGCAAGTGATCTCCAAGTAGCTGAACATAAGCATTTTCAGTCAATGTTCGGTCCAGTCGCACCAGAGGACCAAGTCCATGCCATGAAAAACAGCCCACACCATTACGGAGCCACCACCAGCTTGAACAGTGCCTTGCTGACAGTTTGGGTCCATGGCTTCGTGGGGTCTGCGCCACACTCGAACCCTACCATCAGCTCTTACCAACTGAAATCGTGACTCATCGGACCAGGCCACGGTTTTCCATTCATCTAGGGACCAACCGATATGCTCACGTGCCCACGAGAGTCGCTGCAAGCGATGTCGTTCTGTCAGTAAAGGCACTCGAGTCGGTCTTCTGCTGGAATAGCCCAAGAAAGACAAATTTCTCCGCACAGTTCTAACAGACAAGTCCCTTGTACGTCCCACATTGATTTCTGCGGTTATTTGACGCAGTGTTGCTTGTCTGTTAGAATTTACGACTCTTGCAGACGTCGCGGTCTCGGTCGTTAAGTGCAGGCGGTCGACCACTGCGCTGTCCATGGTGGGATGTTATGCCTGAAATTTCATACTTTCTCGGCACACTTTTGACACAGTGTATCTGGGAATGTTGAATTCCCTAACGATTTCCGAAATGGCATGACCCATGCGTCTAGTTCCAACTAACATTCCGCGTTCAAAGTCTGTTAATTCCCGTCGTGCGGTCATCATCACGTCAAAACCTCTTCACATGAATAACTTGAACAGAAATGAAAGCTCTGCGAAAGCACTGCGCATTTATACCTATTCTACGCGATGCTACTGCCATCTGAAAATTTGCATATTGCTATCCCATGACTTTTGTCACTTCAGTGTATATCTTGTTCAAATTTTCAATCGTTAATAAAATACTCTTTATTCATTTATTCAAAATGAATGAAATTTATTTATAAAGAACTCTCTGCAATATAGTGAAAAGTAGGAATTGACTTAATAATTTTTTTATATTACTTGTTATTTATATAGTAGGATAGAGCTGCGTAATTTTTTCCCCTTTGTTTTCCGCGGTATATCCAGTTTTTGCTATCAATACGTTTTGTCTGAGTGTGAAAAAAATTATAAATTTTATCTATTATACCCAATGCCTTTTTAAAATCATTCACTTTTTTTAGAATTTCCAATTGCCAAATTCCAATTGTGATATCAAAAATGCTCATAGACTGCTTGAGGTTATAATTTTGAGATGATTTCTTGTACTCCCATCAAATATTCCACTCATGGAAGCTTCATCATAACTTTGCCTGTATAAAAATGATAAATATAATTCGTAATTTTAAAGACATTTTGTTCTCGTACACGCTAAAGTCTCTATTGCCGTCTTTGAAACAGTTACGAATTGTAAAAATTATTAGCATGTTTTTATTTTCTTTATCATTTATATAGCAAACGCTTAAAGAAAACTGTTTAATTGCGATATATCATAAGTTGTCTCGTCTAATTTGGAAAAAAAGACGTAAAGGAATTTAGGGCTTGTACTCGTATTACATGTCAAAGAATTAGTTTATTACACACAAATATTGTTTGATTTTGAATCTTCCAATTTTAATACATGTAGCATTTTTTTCGAGATGGAAAATAATTTATTAAAATTGTATTATCGTCGTCGTTTTTTTCTTTAAATTCGCTTCATTCACAATCAGTGCAATTTCTATAAAAATTCTTCAAAATTTATTTGTGCTCATAAAGCAATGTATTGACGACCACAAAGAATGTGTGTGACTCATCCCCAGTATCCTGCAGAGCGGGACAGACATCCTATGAGTGGTCTATTCATGGATGGAGGTAAAGAGACAGCTTCTGTTATGCACCCATAGGTAAAAATCTGACTTTCCGTCTAGTCACTGAAGAACGTTCTACAGTCATATTAGGCAGAAACCTAAAGTGTAATTTAGTTAAGTTGTGATTTAAAGTGTATTCCGAGTGTATTCCGAATATTTGTAGTGAATGTATTTTCCGAAATGGATGTTTGTAGTATTATTCTTAATACTACAAACATCCATCAGTATTAAGAATAATACAACAAACATTCAGAAAATACATTCACAAAAATATTCACTACAAACATTCGTAATAATTTGGAATATATTTTCAATCACAATTAAGAGAATTGTTTTTCTCCTTTTACCAGGTGTTTCCAATCGTCATATTCATATTCCTTTTCTGCAATCAAATAACTAGCTCTATGTGAGCCTCTTTTTCCAATTTCAGTTAATGAAAATCGAAAGTAATTACAGTACATCGTAATTTCAATTCTCAAATTGATAATCCAATTAAATCTTTGTGACCAAGAAAGCTGAAAACTTCTTTTACTTTTCCCTTTTACAAAAATAAAAACAGTAATTTGCATAAGATTTCCAGAATGTTTCCAATTTTCAGTTCATGAATTCATAACTTCATTACTATATCCTGAAGTAGCCCACAGCTGACCATTGCGTGAAGCGTCCATGGGCTGTATCACATAGCCTGGCACGCGGAAAACGCCTCATTTGATCACCAGCCGTTAAGCAATAGTTTTGAAGGCCAGATCTCAGGAAAGAGAGTAAGCGAGTGCACGAAGATAACAGAGAGTTTTTTACATAACGTTTTTTTATCGTCCGATATTTTTTTTCCTTCCTAGCGCGCATGCTCATAGAAATAGCTCAGTAGTTCAGTATTATAGATACGCATGCGCAATAGGTACAATGTTTCCTATGAGCATGCGTGCTAGGAAGAAAAAATATCGGACGATAAAAACGTTATGCAAAAAACTCTATTGTCCCCATCAGTCATTCATCCAAAGCAGCCTTCATATCTTCACTTGTAAAAAATCAACATTGTCTGCATTATGTGCATAATATAATGCAGCTGGCAATACAGACAGTTAATCCTTATGCCATAAGCAAGGGCTGCACTGCTGTTACTCATTTAGCACTACCCAAGTGGCACGTGTAGATTGAAGATATGCTACGGACTTGAGTAACACTACCTCCACAATGCTCATATTAGGACTGGGACCTACGGTTTAAAGTGGATTCCGAACCACAACAAAAAGTAATCCATGGCACAGCGGGGATTCGAACCCGATACCTGTGGTATCGGACGCCAAAGCGCTAGCCACTCGGTCATCGGGCCCCTGTGCATATTATAGTTATACTCATAAATAATAATAAAAGTGTGTTTCTGCGAAATCTTAAAACTATCTATCCATCAGATATCACATTACAAGGAACGGTTTCAGTCAACCAATTGACACTTTCATTAATAAAATAATTTGATGTTGTAACATTGTTTCTATTGCTTTTAAATTTTTTATAAATACATCCATTTCATCTGCATGATCATTTAATATACCTTCATCACTTAAATATTTTCTTTTTTATAAAAATCAAATGCAGTTGTGAAGTAAATTTACTTTTGTCTGCCATTATTTTCTTTAAAAATTATCAAAAAGTAATGAATTAATTCCAACGTAAATTTCAAATACAATTAGAATCTTAAATATTTTTTTGAAAAATTACTGTATTTCCTTTAGAATCATTTCTCGTGGTATAATACAAGATTCGCAACCCACAAAATAACAAGACAAACAAGAGCAGGATACATTATAATAATAAAATACACAAATAATACATTGTAAGTTTTTCGTAACGTGTAGAACTTGAAGAATTATAATAAAAAATAGAAATAAATAGTCTTCAACAGCACATGGAAAGTATATTATAAATGATGATTATTAAAAATTAGATTTAGTTAACAATAATAAAAATCAATTAAATTAAAGTAATTAATAATATTAACACAAAAACTATTACTTATTTTGTTGATGAGAAATACTATAAAAATATCACAATATTGAAAAATTCATTTGAAAACAATAAAAATTTCAAAAAAGTACTTCCTTCAACACAACAGAAGTTATTGTTCTAATATAGCTGGCAATACAATACTTTATGTCATAAGCAAGGGCTGCATCGCTGTTACTCATTTAGCACCACCCAGAGGACGCGCGAGTAGTAGGTGCGG